>JAQGDG010000643.1:0-82424 GCA_029844215.1 Przewalskia tangutica
CATAGACGCGTGAGGTATAGCCAGCATCACTAACACGGAACTCAGTAGCTCCTCAAAGCATGGGTCCCTGGACCGCGTAGAGGTATTCTCGAATCATGGTCCCGGACCTTTGAGTCTACCCGCCGGAGCGACAACCCCGTAATATGTCAAGAGGTGAGTGATATTATACTAACATAACGACATCGTTAAACAACATAAGCCCAACAAAGAATACTCTCTTATACAAAGCGTTACAAGACAAACACGTAGCGTCATATCGTATCTACTTTATCAAACCATCTTATTATTCTTTTCACAAGTCAATATAAGTCACATTATAAATACATAGCAAAAGTGTTTCTTTTATCAATCTTAAGTGGTTATGTAACTTCCCATAAAGCTAGTATAACTCTTAGCTCATGTTTAAAAAGCCGATTAGTTCTCTTACATTAAAAATGATTCGATATTCTTTTGAAATGCTTTCGATTCTTTATTATTAGGCTTAAGCGAAGTGAGGCATTAATAAATAAGTATTATTGGCTTAAGCGTGAGGCATTATCGTAAGTATTGTCGAGCTTAAGTCAAAGACATTGCGTGGTTATTATTCGATTAACACGTATACGTCTACAATACTACATATATATTGTAAAATACTCATGCTTTAGGAAGAATCACATACCTTCTCGTGAAAACCACTGCTAAGTTGAATATGTATGGAGAATCGACTATAATAGTCAGAACGTACATCAGCGTTGGACTACTTTATGTGATTCTAAGCAGAGGGTTACATATCCTACGGAAAATTTGGCTTACCACGGTGAGCTACTCCAGTCTCTTGTGAAAGCAGTCTATGTAAGTACAATTTGATTATTCTTCTTTTAGACCCTATCTGTGATACTTGAGTTCATTACGATACGTGATATTCTTGAAGTATTTAATACTTATTCTTATACTACTACGATATGTATTCTCTAATTCAAAAAGGGTTAGGTTTATTTACCTCGGTAAGCCCAATAATATCTAGATAAAGTCGGCCTGAGCAGGTTTAGCTCTGGGTTTATGCGCTCGGTAGCTCGAAACCTTAGAAGTTCTTCTGACTTCTACTAAGGACATTAAGGGATTTGGGCTAGGGTATTTTGGGCATTATAACAATACTATAAGGCAGCTTTTCTACCAAGGGAGGGGGTAGATTTCGGCTGAGCTGGGGAGGGTTGCCTCGGCCAGCTCGCTAAAGGGGGTGTTGGAGCGAAAAGGCTCAAAGGAGAGGAGAGGATTTTCAAGACTTGGAAAGGAATTTGTGGATGAAGAACTCTTCATCTTAAGGGGTATTTATAGGTCAGACATGTGACCAAGGGCCAGATTTGTAAGTGCTAGGCAAGTGTAAGGTCGAATTAGGGCAAGTGTCCTTGGCCGACTTACCGCAAAATATCCTACTAATCCTTGACTTGTGCAAAGGCACAAAAGCGTGCGCCATTGTCAATTCGTCCAATGGGCGATTTCAGAATCACCGATTGGAGGTGCAGTGTCGCCCTCCGTTGGTCCAAAATGTTCGTCTCTCGGAAAAATCCATAAAAAATTAGAAATGGCATGGCGGAATTTGCCCTACGAGGCGTGGAAAGCGTTTAGTCGAGCGATTCTTTTAGTGAGTTGTGCACAAATAAAAAGCGTCGAGGCTTAACTTTAAGGCTAGACTTTTGTCGTATTCCACTACGTGCATACTGCGGAAATACGGGTATAACATTCTCCCCCTTAGAAACGTTCGTCGAATGTTCCTTCCCAAACGATTAACGATAAGATTCTTCATAAGCAGTTGTAAATGCCACGCTGCGGCCACGAGAACAACACTAAGGCATAAGCGATAATGAAGATTTACAAGTAGGAAAGTGAATTACACGGAGGTGTGGGAATAGGTGAGATACTTACGCCTCGTGTCTTCCTCGGCTTCCCAAGTCATCTCACTCCACGAGCTCGTTCGCCACAAGACTTTGTGGAAGCCACGTCCTTGGTCGCGGGCGCCTAACGACGATCGATTATCGCTATGGGAACCTCGCCATCTGATAACCCTCGGTCGCTGGACATCGTCAATCGGGTGTACCTAGATGGATCCGATACATCTCCTCGGCATAGATCGTGAAACACCGGATGCCGCGCCTCGGTCGGACGGCGGATCCAACTCGTAAACAACCTTGCACGCCTGCGGACAATCAAGCGGCCGATGTACAGGTGAAGTTTCTTTCTTCCGAATCTCATCACACCGCCATGGGTGACACGCGAGAAAACCCAATCATCAGCTGCGAACTCCGGATCACGGCGACGATGATACTGCGTCGACTTACAGCCGACTACGGTATCGATAGCGCTCCGGATAAACACTTATCGCGGCCTCTTTGCGCCGTCTGGTCCCCCATTGCACTTTCGCCACATGAACCAGCCTATAGGCGATCTGCACTTCCTCCCATACAAGGCCTCGTAAAGGCGCCATCTGAATCTTTGGGTGGTAGCTATTGTTGTGCAGCGAACTCAACTGAGGCAAATGATCACTCGGCTACCCACGAGTCGATAACACAGCTCGCAAACATATCCTCGAGTGCGGATAGTCTTATTTCGGCTTTGTCGCGTCTACGTGGATGGAATGTAATACTCGGAGCTCACTGCGTCCTAAACCTCTGGAAAGACCTCATAAGTTGGCGTGGCGGGCTCCTGCATGCGATATGATCGAAATAGGGACTCCATGCGATCTGCGACCTCTCGGATGTAAAGTGCGGCATAATCCTCGGTAGAAAAAGTCGATCTGACGGGAAGAAAGTGGGCTGATTTAGTCGACTGTCGGCGATAACCCATATAGAATCATGTCTCCTGCGAGTGCGAGTAATCCGTGATAAAATCCATGTTGATTACCTCCACTTCGGTCGGGATCTCGATAAATGCGTAACAAACCACCGAGGCCTCACGGTGCTCTACGCTTCACTGGCGACAACATGGGCGAGCTCTGAACTGCAGCGTCCTCTTCAAGCCATCCCACCAATACACGGATCTAAGGTCGTGGTACATCTTGAGTGCGACCTGGATGGATAGAATGCTTGTGTATGTGTGCTTCCCCAAGAACCCTTTGCAGAAGTCACGAAACATCTGGAGCACACACGCCCTCGAACCTTAGCACCCCAGGTGCTACCTCAGGACCCTTGCCCTCACGAAGAGGCGTATCCGCGATGCTCGAATCAAAGCTGGATCCTCGGCTGTTGCCTCTTCGCCTCGCCGGCGATGGAAGACTGGCAGCCTGCGAACTCTAACCGGCGCTATCGAATCAATCGAAGCGGACACTGAGGCTCGCTAAGCGGTGCAAATCCACGAACCATGTCCCTCACTCTGTTGCCGCGTCGATGGGCTCATCGACCTGCGACTAGGCATGCGCCACAGCATTGGCTTTCCCGGGTGATGCAGGATATCAGCATCGTAATCCTTAAGCAACTCTAACCACCGTCTGCATCGTAAGATTCGGCTCCTGCAGGCGAAGAAGATATCTTTGGAGGCTCTTGTGAGTGCGTATAAATATCACGTGAACCCGTACAAATGGTGCCTCCAGATATTGGCGTGAATCACGGTACGACTCCGAAATCATGGGTGGGGTAGTTCATCTCGTGTTTCTTCATTTGTCGGGATGTATGCTATAACGCTTGCCATCTGCGTCAACCACATCCCAACGATGCAGCGTGTCGCAATACCGACATAACCATCTGGACCTACGGAAGAGTAAGAGCGAGGCGGTCGTCGGTGCTCTCTTTAATATTTGAAACCACATTCCTGACATCGGTCCCGAAACTTGGGCGCCACGAGTCGGCCCTAGTCGATGGTGCGAATATAGAAGCAAACTTCTCCACGAACGTAGATAATATCTGCCAAGGCCCGAGCTGCGAACCTGCAGCCGGAGTGGTAGGTCTAGGCAGTCATGGCTTCTCGATCTTGGCGTATCCACCGAATGCCATCGACCCGACAATATGCCCAGCGCCGCGAAGTCAACCAAAACTCACATTTGGAAAACTTGGCGTACAAGCTGCTAGTCTGGAGAAGCGTCGGCCACGATCGCCAGATGCTCGCGTGCTCGCTCTGGCGAGAATAAACCGAATATCATCGATGAACACTATCCTGGCGTGTCCAAAATGGTTTGATCACTCGGTTCATGAAATCCATGAATACCGCCGGAGCATTGGTCAGCAAAAGACATGACCACAACTCATAATGCGTCTGAGGTCTGAATCTGATCTAAGCGACATCCACCTCTCGACTACTTTTGATGATAGCGGCAGTAGATCAATCTTGGAGAAGCATCTCGCACCACCAGCTGATCGAACAAATAATCAGTGCAGGAAGGGTATGCATTCTTAATGGTCACCTTGTTCGTTGCATGTAATCCAACACGCGCATCGCGGCGTCGTCTTAACTTCTTGCGAACAATATCTGGCGCTCCCAGGGAGAAAGCACTAGGCTTTGATGAAGCCCTTCTCCGTAAATCTCTAAGTGATCCTTCAACTCTCTCAACTCGGCGGTGCCGTTACGTATGGCGGAATTGTTATGCCGTATTTCCAGTATGCGAAGGGCGTGCGTAGAAAATTTGAAACTTTTAATTAGGCTTGGCGAATTAATTTTGTCTGCACAACACGGATTAGAGTCGTTTTTCGGCGAAAGCGTTTCCACAGCTTTCGTAGGGAATTTCGGCTATGTCATTTTTAATTTTACGGATTTTTAGAGGCGAAACATGTTGGGCCAAGCGAGAGAGCGCCACTTGGCACCTCTCGTTAGCGGGCGTGAGTGGGCGGTAAAGGGAGGTTGGGCGATTGGCACTTGTTGGTCGAGGGAGTTGGTAGGATATTTTTGTGTGTTAGTTGGCTAGGGTGCACAGCAAGATCTTGGCCTGCACTGCCTTGCACTTGCAAGATCTTGGCCATTGGTTGGCCGTTGGTTGGCTATAAATACCACCTATGTTGAAGACTTTCTTCGTCCTAAAATCTTCTAAGTGTTAAAATCCCTCCTCTTCCTTCTTGTGGTTCTCGTCCAGCCTTCCTCCACTTGGCGAGGCCCTGCACCTCTCTAGTAGTGTGGTAGTGGGTACCCCACTGCCTAGTTGTCTCGTCTAATACACCACTCTTGGTAGAAATACTCTCAAAGTATTGTTATAATGCCCAATTACCTTAGCCATATACCTTGTAGTATTGAGTTATACATCTGAAAAACCGAAATACTATTATACTTCCCTTAGTCACAAAAACAAACCCTAAGGAAAATCTCCATGGTTAGTTGGAGTAATAAGTAGAAGTTGGTTAGAACTTCTAAGGGTTGTTTGGAGGAGTCGGAGCCTTGAGGTAGGAGCTAAACCTTGCTTTCGGGATCGACATTTAAACTCGGATAATTATGGGCTTATCGAGGTAAATATCTTGTCCTCTATTGTAATTGGAAATTACATGATTGTTAGACTATATAGTTGAAGTATACTATATATAGAGCTGAGCGTTGTTATCGTGATGTCTTTTGACTTAAGCTGAATATAAGAAACCGAAAGAAAGTCTTGACTGTAATTACATAGTTTGTATTACAGTAGACTTGTGTAGCTTTTACGTGGTAGGTAGAATTGTACACGTCGGTTAGATGTATGAACCCCACGGTTGGCTTGATGGCCGGCCTCGATAGAGGAGGAGATTTCTGTGATTGCGGGAAAATCTTCTTGAATTTTGGTAGAATGTTCTGATGAGGTCTAAATGTTAATAAGCGCCTTGTGGCCTTATAGGTTGAAGTACTACGTGTGGCGCGATCTACTTGACTTAAGGAGTAGCGACGGTTGGAGGTACTTGGGCGTTTTGCTATTAGTCGATGCTCGTCGCGAGGTATGTGAACCTCTTCCTATCTCTTCTAGCATGATATGTGTGAACTATGCAGTGCGGTAGGCGTCTGAAGTGCTAAATGTATTTGATTGGTTTAAAACATAAAGTGTTATAACGGCTTTATGGGAAGTTGGTTATAACGACTTTATGTTGGTAGAAAATACTTGTGGTTTTGAAAAGGTAGCGATTTGAACTATAAGCGGCTTGTTATGTGTTAATAAAGAACTTGAAGTATTTAGATTTTTGAATCATTTGAAAGAAGAAGTAATACTTGGTTTTGAAAACTTAAGAGTTATACTAGCTTTATGGGAAGTTGGGTAATAACGACTTAGAATGTTTCTTGATTTGGAAATCGAATGTGTATCGACAAACCCTGCGGCGTTAATAAAAATGTTTTGTGATTAAGTATTATTAAAACCGATAGAAACTTCCATCTGCATAGAAGCTAAGATGAGACAAAATGACATTTCTAGATCATGGATGCTTAATAAGATTGATTATAAACAAGAATAACCTACTCACTTATAAGACATAGGTTTCTCAAAGCGTTTAAAGGAGAATTATGTTTTAAAGTTTAAAACTATGAACTACGAAACCACTTTCTAAAATGAGAAACTTGAGCATTTGAAATTAGGCAAACTTGAGCGTTTGGAAAATAAGGTTGTTACTTGATTTTACAAAGGAAAGC
The DNA here is from genome assembly GCA_029844215.1 of Przewalskia tangutica. NCBI lineage: Eukaryota > Viridiplantae > Streptophyta > Magnoliopsida > Solanales > Solanaceae > Przewalskia > Przewalskia tangutica. The sequence goes on from JAQGDG010000643.1 coordinate 6,541, forward strand.
ATTTTGGTTTACTTAACAATGTTAGTCTCTCTAATTTTATACTACGGTGTCGGGTGACCTTTGTAAAGAAATGGATCTTAAAAGGAATTTAACGTCGTAGTACTTTAGAGTTAAAATCAGACTTTGACATAAAATGAAAGTGCCTTGAGTTGTGTATAACTTGCCTATGCTTGTCGTTATGAAGCGTGACCATATTACGATGTGATAGCCTTGTTATGCAATTATTGTGTTCTCTTTCATTTCTAGGTTCATCAGGGAATGTATTTCACTCGACTCTGGGTTCATCAGGAATGTATTTCACTTGATTCTGGTTAAATACGAATGTATTTCACTTGATTGGGTTCATCAGGAATGTATTTCACGATTCTGGTTCATCAGAATATATTTCACTTGATTCTGGGTTCATCAGGGAATGTATTCACTTGATTAGGTTCATCAGAATGTATTTCACTTGATTAGGTTCATCAGAATGTATTCACTTGATTACGGTTCATCAGGAATGTATTTCACTCGACTCTGGGATTTAGTGGGAATGTATTCATGACTACAGGTTCATCCAGAATGTATTCGCGACTAGGTTCATCAGGAATGTATTCCACACGTTTCTATATTGGGTCCATAAGATGGGCAGAACACGTTATACGTATCACATGATTTGTACCTAGGCTGCGGCGGTGAGAAGGAGCTCCGGGCGTGAGGATGACTTTGAGGCGTGAGTCCACGACTTGACATATTTATTTATTGTGAGCGTAGTTTAGTTTGGTTATCATACATGTCTCTGCTTTATATAGACTACTATGATTTCATTTCTGATATTTATTTGATTTCACATACTCGGTACTGTTGTGCTGACCTCGCCCGAGCTGCGTTCATCTGCGAGTAAATTACATCGGTTGTGATCCTCGCTCTTAGGAGTCTGATTGGCGTTTGGGAAAGCTCCGTTTCTCGGAGGCTTATCTTGGTATAGTCCCTGTTGATTGTAGGTGCTTACATTCGGGGTATGGCGGGGCCACTGTCGTCGTTGTTATCATATTATTCGTAAGTGCATGTAGTATTGTTGTGGGCAGAATTTGTAAGAGGTTATGCTATTCAAATTGCTATTTATATATATCTTGAAAGGTAACATTTTAGTTGCTTGTCTTCTTATTTCCTTGTCATATTACATTGGTTTCATGTATTGTCTTTATGTTCGTGATTACTACGATGTTGTGTCACTAGGGTGCGGGGTAAGACACGATCGCGGGCAGTTAGTCGTGACAAAAGTGGTATCGAGCGGTTAATCCTCGGAAAGTGTCTGACCGTATCGGTAAGTCTTGATTATCGATTGTGTTGTGCCACACGATAATCAGAGGCTATAGGATATTTAGGATTGGTTTCTATTTCTTCTCGCTCCGAGATCGTGCCTTAGAAGTGTGTTGTAAGTTGGACCCTGCGTATTTCTTTCCATACCGTTATGCCTCGCGTGAAGCGGCCCGCCGGGAGGCAAAGCGGCCAGGGAGGCTGCGAGTAAGTCTGAAGGGTTCGTGGGCGCGAGCCCAATCATCACTGAGGTGGTTCTTCGTTCGGGGAGTTTTGCGGCGTCGCTGCCCAGTGAGTTTGCCGGCGGCGGTTCCTCTGCGGCCATGATGTTTGAACATGATTCCACGGCCAGGAGCAGAGAATATAGATTGCAAAAAGCGACCTATTACTAGTATGGATTTGGCTACGGAGAGTATCTTAGATGTCTGCGAGTCTTGATGAGTATCAGCGAGAAGGTTGTGCAAGTAAGTTCTTGATTAGGCTTGGGCATGGCACGTGTATGGGCTTATCTTGTGAGCGGCGTAGAGATCGGCGGGTTAACGAAGGGCGAGAAGAGGGGCGGCGAGGTCGCTGGTAACTGAGTCGAGTCACCTCGCGTGATTAGATTATGCATCCACCGGTCACGAAAGGTCCTCCGGAGTTCGGGGCGTTGGGGTATGCAGTTAGTCGAGCTCGAGCTTCAGGTTCACCATTACCACGAGTTCGGCCCATCGGATTCAGTTTTCGGTGTTGCGATGTGGCGGCGTCGTCGGGAATGTCGCCTTTTAGTTGGTACTTGTTGTACCTATGACCGTCAGTGCGATGTCGAAAAAGTGTCCTTGCGGGAGGACTTAGCCTTCGGGATCGGTGGGTAGTTTGTCATCTTGTAGCTATCGCCTACAGGCGAGGTTTGATTTGAATGACTAAGGGGAGTGAAGCAGTAGATATAGATATATCCTTAACCCTCTAGAGATCGGTATGTGTGATAAGGTAAGTATACCTTAAGTGCTATGTTCTGATAGCAGTGTGTTAGTAGGGATTAGAAATCATGGTGGGTTAGCAGAAAGATTTTGGGGATAGAAGGTGTGAGCCTTAGAGTTTTATCGTAGAGACCTTAGAGGTAAGGCCGTCTCAGTAAAGGTGTAGTGTTCGAGTTTGACCGCATAGGAGTGCATAGTGCACGTGAACTATGTTCTGAGATAAGTCCTGAGTAGTGTAGAATGAAGAGGGTAGTTGAGCTAAGAAGGCAGTGGGTTTCGTAGCGTGATTAGTGAGTTTTCCTTGGAGAAGCTAGCGTTTAGCGCGTTGCGGTCGGGTTGAGGCGCGTTGCGGGTCAACCGCGACATGTTTGGTGGTGGGGTCGGTCTGTGGTGGTCAGCCTTGTGGTAGAATCACGAGGTGTTAGGCGAGTTTAGTTAACCAGCGTACGAGTTCGTGGATGCATTCGACCAGTAGTCGGGCCGAGGAGGTCAGCCGTCTTGTTTTCTAACAAAGACCATTTACTCGGCAGTATTGATCTATCAGAAAGGTTGTAAGGCTGCACGAGGTGCCTACCTTCACCTTATGGCGACGGTGGAGCCAGTGCAGCTGTTTTTGGTTTGGAAGTTTTACCAGCGGGGTTAAGACTCGGTGAGTCTCGAAATCGCATTAAGCCCTCGGGCGGTGTGTGTATTTGAGAGGTAGTTGTAGGGATTGTTGTCTCACTGTGGAGAGAGTGTTTAAGCTACCATTTCCGTTTTTGAATGTCGCCTTATGAGGCCTTGTAGGGCGGAAGTGTAAGTTCTTGATCGATTGGTTCGATGTTGGCAAGGTCGGATAGTTGGTTGAGCTTGTTCCAGCCAGGTAATTTGTGGATAGGGTAAAGCTTGTCTAGAAGAGGTTACGGCGGCTCGGAGAAATCGTGCGGATAATCGGCGGCAGCAGAAGTTGAGTTGGTGGTCGGTCTTCTTGAAATTACCACCGGTTTGGGTGTGAGTTTTGGAAAGCGAGAGGAACTTAGCCGAGTTGCTGGGCCGCACGAGTTCATGTGAAGAATAGGCGGGTTGCACATATGTTAGCGATTGCCGTCCGACTTAGGAAGCGATGCGTCCGATCTTTTCGTATTGTTATGTTGGAAGTATCGAAGATCCGTCGAGTGTACCCGATTAATGATGACCACGTTAGGGATAGTAACCGAGTTTTGAATCACGGCGATATCGAAATGTAGTAAAGTTCGAATGTCGGCGACTTCGATGATATGCGGCCGTGCCATTTGTTGGGTCGCTTTGAGAAGGTTAATGCCTCGAGCAAAGTGACAAAAGTGGTATCATTTTTGGTGATGTTAGAGGTGTTTCCTCGTGGACTTGGATGTAAGCATTTTGCGCGAGGTTGGTTCGTGGCCATGTGTGGCGAGTTTGTTCTCGTAAGTATAGTGGTGAAGACTATCTTTGGCGCCACGTTTGTTCGAGACCTAGAAGGAACATTCGGGACGAATGTTTCTAAGGAGGAGAATGTTATGCCCGTATTTCAGTATGTATGAAGGGGCGTCGTGAAAATTTGAAACTTTTAATTAGGCTTGGCGAATTAATTTTATGCCTGACACCCGATTAAGTCGTTTTTTACCGAAACGTTTCCACGACTTTCGTAGGGAATTTCCGGCTATGTCATTTTTAATTTTACAGTTTTTAGAGGCGAAGCGTGTTGGGCCAACAAGAGGCGCCAGCACCTGCGTTAGCGGGCGTGAGTGGGCGGTAAAGGGAGGTTGGGCGATTGGCCTTGTTGGTCGAGGAGTTGGTGGATATTTTTGTGTGTTAGTTGGCTGGGGTGCGCTTGGCGAGATCTTGGCCTACACTTGCCTTGCGCTTGGCAAGATCTTGGCCATTGGTTGGCCGTTGGTTGGCTATAAATACCACCCTATGTTGAAGACTTTCTTCATCCTAAATCTTCTAAGTGTTAAAATCCCTCCTCTTCCTTCTTGTGGTTCTCGTCAGAGCCTTCCTACCCGGCAGAGAGCCACTTCCCTCTCACAGTAGTGTGGTAGTGGGGTACCCCACCAGCCTAGTTGTCTCGTCTAATACACCCACTCTTGGTAGAAATACTCTCAAAATATTGTTATAATGCCCAATTACCTTAGCCATATACCTTGTAGTATTCTAAGGTTATACTATCTGAAAAACCAAATACTATTATACTTCCCTTAGTCACAAAACCGAAACCACTAAGGAAAATCTCCATAGTTAGTTGGAGTAATAAGTAGAAGTTGGTTAGAACTTCTAAGGGTTGTTTGGGCAGGTCGGGGCCCGGAGTAGGAGCTAAACCTTGCTCGGGATCGACATTTAAACTCGGATAATTATGGGCTTATCGAGGTAAATATCTTGTCCTATTGTAATTGGAAATTACATGATTGTTAGACTATATAGTTGAAGTATACTATATATAGAACTGAGCGTTGTTATCGGCAATGTCTTTTGACTTAAACGAATATAAGAAACGCACCGAAAGAAAATCTTGAGCGTAATTACATAGGGCGTATTCAGATGGACTTGTGTAGCTTTTACGTGAGGTAGAATTGTGCACGTCAGGTTAGATGTATGAACCCCACTGGTTGGCTTGATGGCGGCCTCGATAGAGGAGGAGATTTCTGCGATTTGCGGGGAAATCTTTGCCGAATTTTGGTAGAATGTTCTACGATGAAGTCTAAATGTTAATAAAGCGCTGTGGCCTTATAGGTTGAAGTACTCGTGTGGCGCGATCTACTTGACTTAAGGAGTAGCCGGCGGTTGGAGGAGGAGGTACTTGGGCGTTTTGCTATTAGTCGATACTGGTCGCGAGGTATGTGAACCTCTTCCTATCTCTTCTGGCATGATATGTGTGAACTATGTAGTGCGGTAGGCGTCTGAGTGCTAAATGTATTTGATTGGTTTAAAACATAAAGTGTTATAACGGCTTTATGGGAAGTTGGTTATATGACTTTATGTTGGTAAGAAAATACTTGTGGTTTGAAAAGATGGCGATTTGAACTATAAGCGGCTTGTTATGTGTTAATAAAGAACTTGAAGTATTTCAAAAGATTTTGAATCATTTGAAGAAGAAGTAATACTTGGTTTTTGAAAACTTAAGAGTTATACTAGCTTTATGGGAAGTTGGGTAATAGCGGCTTAAGAATGTTTCTTGATTTGAAATCAGAATGTGTATCGACAAACCAACTGCGAGCGTTAATAAAGAAATGTTTTGTGATTAAGTATTATTAAAACCGGTAGAAACTTCCGTGCATGAAGCTAAGATGAGACAAAATGACATTTCTAGATCATGGATGCTTAATAAGATTGATTATAAACAAGAATAACCTACTCACATAAGACATAGGTTTCTCAAAGCGTTTAAAGGAGAATTATGTTTTAAAGGATTTAAAACTATGAACTCTGAAACCCTTTCTAAAATGAAACTTGAGCATTTGAAATTAGGCAAACTTGAGCGTTTGGAAAATAAGGTTGTTACTTGATTTTACAAAGGAAAGCATTTTGGTTTACTTAACAATGTTAGTCTCTCTAATTTTATACTACGGTATCGGGTGACCTTTGTAAAGAAATGGATCTTAAAAGGAATTTAACGTGCGTAGTACTTTAGGAGTTAAAATCGGACTTTGACATAAAATGAAAGTGCCTTGAGTTGTGTATAACTTGCCTATGCTTGTCGTTATGAAAGCGTGACCATGTTACGTGTGATAGCCTTGTTATGCAATTATTGTGTTCTACTCGACTCGGTTCATCCGGGAATGTATTTCACTCGACTAGGTTCATCGAGAATGTATTTCACTTGATTAGGTTAAATCAGGAATGTATTTCACTTGATTACGGTTAAATCAGAATGTATTTCACGATTCTTTGTCGCGACGTTCGGGGCCGTGGCGGTGCTGCCCGCACCCAGTAGTCATCATCGAGAAAAACCGTGAATATAAAACAACCAAGATATGAAAGCGGTATACATAAGACGGTTTACGGAAAAAGTTGCCTTTCGGCATAATGTATATAAATAACCCAAAATGAGCGATTACATCCCGACGCTTACAGTCTACGGACCTCAGAGTTTAAAACAACAATGGCGGGGCGGGGCCCGCCGTACCTGAATCTGAATATCTACAACGACGAGGGGACCGTACGAAATGCTAAGCTTAGGAGAAATGGGGCTTTCCCAATGAAGCGGTGATCCTGAGGCGGGGATCAACGGTAGAGTACGCTACCTGCGGCGTGAGCGGCCCGGAAGGAGGTCGATCTGGTACCCAGTATGTGGCGAAAATCGTAAATGAAATCATAGTAGTCTATATAAGGCGAGGCATGTATGATAAGCCAAAACTACGATTCACGATAAATAGCGATCATGTCAAGTCGGGGACTCATGCCCTCAAAATCATCACAATAGAACAAATGCGGGGTAAATGCGGCGTAGCGACTACTAAAACCACGGTACCAACAAGGTCATAAAGCGTATCATGAGATCTGTCTGAGCCGTCACATGATCAAAGTGGCCACTCGCGCGGTATCTAATGTCGCGTCTAGTCACGGAACTTCCGCGACTCGCGTAGGCCAAGCAGATAGGCGCGTGAGGTATAACCCGCGTCGGTAGCTACTCCCGGCGGCGTCTGAACTCGTCGTCGCGTAGCTACTGAACGCGTGACCACGGGCGCATACTAACACGGAACTCCGCGATTCGCATAGGCCCATCTGAGACCGCGTAAGGTATTCTCGAATCATAGGTCCGTCGACCGCTGATCTACCCGCGTGGACGGCTTAACCCGGAGTTATGAATGATATAATATCAACATAACAGATTATTGCTAAACAACATAAGCTGACAAGGAAAAACCCTTTACACAAATATCACAAGATACTAACTCGCGTAGCATCCTACATGTTTACTTATCCGATCAACAAGAAAATATTACAAGACTATCACAAATCAATACAATCAAGTTATTCACACAGGTACTTTCTACATTATGTTAACAAGTTGGGTTGTTAGCCCCAAAGTACTTCATGTATTACTCTTTTAAAAGATCAGTTTCTTTTACAAAAGTCACTGATAATTAGTAGTATAAAAATAGAGTAATTATCTTTTGAAGTACATTAAAACACTTCTCCTTGTAAAATCAAGTAACAACATTCTTTTCCTAACGTTCAAGTTTGCCTAATTTCAATTACTCGAGTTTCTCGTTTTGAAAGGGTTTGTAGTTCATAGTTTTAATCCTTTTAAAACAATTTGAGAAACATATACCTAAGTGTGAGTAGGTTATTATTATTAAGTAACAATCTTATTACGACCGTGATCTAGTAAATGTAATATCATTTTGTCTCATCTTAGCTCTATCACGGATGGAAGTTTACTAGTTTTAATAATACCTTATTAGTCAAAATAATTCCACTTTATTAAGCCTTTGTGGTTTGTTCGACATTTATTACGATTGGTAAAACATCATTCCTTTTGAAAACCAAAAATACTATTTACTCACTAATGAGGTTTCACACTTTTTAACAAAATTCATATTAGTATAATAAGTCAAGTCTCTTATTTCCTTAAATCAATAAATCGTTCTTTTTATCACTCTTGGCCGTTATACCTAACCTCGTAAAGCTAGTATAACTCTTAGCTTTTAAAACCAAGTGTTACTCTTACGTAAAAAAATGATTGATATTCCTTTGAAATGTTTTGATTCTTTATTATTCGAGCTTAAGCGTGAGGCATTAGTAAGTGTTGTCGAGCTTAAGCGTGGCGTTCTGTAAGTGTTGTCGAGCTTAAGCGGTGAGGCATTGCGTAAGTATTATTCGATTACCACGTATGCGTCTACAAGTACTATATATATAGTAAAATATCATGCTTTAGGAAGAATCACATGCATACCGTGAAAACCTCACTGCGAGTTGAATATGTCGCGCGATATCGACCTATAACGATCAAATCGTCTATCAGCGTCGGTATGCTTGTACAAAGTTCTAGCGGAGGGTTCGTTATTCTATGGTCATTTGGGCAGCACTTCCCTGCGGTGAGCTACTCAAGTCTCTTTGTGAAAGCAGTCTATGTAAATCTGATTCTATTATTCATCTTTTAAACCCTTCTTTGTGATAGATTCAATTCTGATACGATATCATACAAGTATTTAATACTTATTCCTATGCTTCTACGGTATATATATTCTAATTACAAAAGGAGGATAAGGTTATTTACCTCATTAAGCCCAATAATATCCTAGATAAAAGTCGCGCTGAGCAAGTTTAGCTCTAAGTTGTGCGCTCAGGTAGCTCGAAAACCTTAGAAGTTCTTCACAACTTCACTAAGGACTAAGGGATTTGGGCTAGGGTAATTTGGGCATTATAACAATACTAGAAGGCAACTTTTCTACCAAGGGAGGGGGTAGTGTTTGGCTAGGCTAGCTTTAGAGGGGGTTGCTCTCGGCTGGGGCTTCTCAAAGGGGAGGGTGTGTTTGGGCGAAACAATGAGAGGGAGAGGGGATTTGAGACTTAGATAGATTGCTCAATTTAGGATGAAATAACTCTTGACAAGGGGTATTTATAGGTCAAGACATGGCCAACCAATGGCCAAGATTATGCCAAGTGCAAGGCAAGTGTAGGGTGAGGATTTAGGCAAGTGTCGCTTGGCCAACTTGCACGCAAAATATCTACCAACTCTTGACAAAAATTGTCATCGATTGGCCTCGATGCGGTGTAACATCCGTGATGAGAGGGTGACAAGTGTCGCCTCTCGTTGATCCAAAATGTTTCATCTCTCGGAAAAATTCGCAAAAATTAGAAATGACATAGCGGAATTTATCCTCGCGAGTTGTGTAAAATGTTTAGTCAGCGACTCTAGCGGGTGTTGTGTACAAAGTGGAATTCGTCGAGCCAACTAGGGGGTGACACGTGTCGCCTCTACTCGTCAAAATATTTCATCTTAGAAAATATCCTGATGCCCAAAATCTCGAAAACAAAGTGGGCCCCATAAGCAGTAAATTTTCTCAGTGGGCCCAGCGTGACCATTCAAAATAAAACTCCATAATTCTCTAAAATTCCAAGAAGTCGAATACCAAATCGGGAATCAATTCCCATAAGCGAATCTTTTTCCTTCACAAAACGGAAACTTTTAGTGGAAAAATCGCCTCTTTCTTCCGTTCGATTCGATATGCGTATTCAAATGCGTCGTCCTCGCATACATACCACGAAACTACGGTATAACATTCTCCCTCGCCCGAAACGTGCGTCGAATGTTCCTACAAATCAAAACAAGCGGTAGCGATTAGTCGCTTGCTATCTTACGGAAACAACCGTACCACGCTGGTCACGACACAACAAGCGCGCATACTTATCTCCGAGTCCACGAGGAATCACCTCTATCACAAAAACTCCTACTCGAGATCTAAAAGATACTCCGCCGCCTACTCTTTACAAGCGAATGATCATACCTATGCTCGTAATACATGCTCGTTCTTCCTTTCTCGTCGTGATACCACTTTTGTCACTTTGTCGCGAGCCTTGCCCGACGACCCGACAAATGGTACCAGGTACTTGCGATCCACGAGGATGTCGTACACTTCTTATGCGCTCGAACTCTTACCACCTACATTCTTTGCTTAGTTTCCAAATCTGGGTTACTATCTCTAGCATTAATTAAATCATTAGCGGGAACACTGCGGGTGGATTCAGATACTTTCGAACATAACAATACAAAAGACGGACGTCTTGCCTCTAAGTCGGACGGCAATGCTAACATATAGGCAACCTAGCCTAATCTTCACATGAACTCAAAAGGCCCAAGTAACACGGCTAAGTTTCTCTGTTTTCCAAAACTCGTCGCACTATCCACGATCTGCTTTGGAACAAACTGAACCAGACTATCTGAACGCCAGCATCAGACCAATCGATCGGCAACTTATACTTCGCCCTACAAGGCTTCCTAAGGCGACATCCGAATACGAAAATGGTAGCTTAAACATTCCACTACGAGGAGACAACAATCCCATGACTACTCACGAAATCTAAAGCATTGCCGGAAATGAATGCGGTCTGAGACTTACGAGTTCTTAACCTGCTGGTAAAACTTCCAAAAAAAAGCGGTACCACAGGCTCCGTATGCGTCATAAGGTGAAGGTAGGCACTCGTGCAGACCTTACAACCTTTACGATATAATCACCCCTACAAGTACGATGCTTTGCTAGAAGACAAGGCGGTGACCTCGCCGGCGACTCTTGGTCGAATGTATCCACGAACTTCGTACATTGGTTAACTAAACTTGGGCCTAACACCTAGTGACCCTACCACCGGGACCACCAGCGGCCCGCCAAGCAGGCCACGGGTCGACCCGCGTGGCCTCGCCCAACGGCGATGCGCGCTAGCTCGCGATTGAACAATCTCCCAATCACGTTACGAAAACCTAGCGGTCTTACCCTCTTTCATTCCACATTACCAGGATTCATCCCACAAAATATCTCACGTATACTATGCACCTCGACAAGGTCAAACACGAAGTAATTCTTTTACCAAAGATGGCCTGCGCCTCTAAGGTCTCTACGTCTGCATCTAAGGCTCCCACTTTCTCTATCCCCAATCTTTCTGATTAACTAATCATGATTCCCAATCCTGATTAACACAATGCTATCTGAACATAATACTTAAGATATTAAGCTACACATATAAATCTCTAAAGGGTTAAGGATATACTGTATCTACTGCGGCACTTCCCTTAGGTCGTTCTAATCAAACCAGCCTGGCTGTGTAGTGAGAAGGTGATGAACTATCAATGATCACGAAGGCGAGTCTCTACATCCGCACCACCGGTCGGACAATTCCTCGCAAAATGGCCTGGCCATGAACATAACAAGGCGCGGAAGAACGACACTCCCGATGACATCGACCACAGCGGCCGCGCAGAGGTGGGGTGGCCTCTACAGCTAACACCCTCCTCTCCGAACCACTGCATCCTGGCCCGTCTAGTAAGGTGAGTCCTCGTGCTTGTATCCTTCCTCATAGAACATTCCCTTGCCATATGGCCACGGCGGCGCAATAAAAACAAACACCGATAAAAAAGCGACACTTCCCGGATGACACTGCCCAGCTGTGAACATCGAGGAAAAGCGAACCACTGTGGAGGGACGATGCACTTGTGGCGGGCGCATGTCTAATCTGCTGCTGAGGCGGTCGCCTCGAGAGTTACCAAATGATCACGCCAATCGGGCCTCTTACTGCTCTCGGTCACTCTGTCGATCTCTACCTCTCTCGGCCAGCGCACATAATCTGAGCATGGCTGGCTCGTCACGGCGAAGAGCTACTCCTCACAACCCTTCTTTAGATAAGCATCAATATCCTTGGAATAGGTACATAAAATACTCTCTGGCTGCCAAGTCCTTTGCTAGCAGTAGTCTCCTTCAATCCATATTTTTGCTCCCGATCGTGGGCGAAAGTCGGATGTCATGACCGCGATGGAATCGCTGCCGCGTATAAACTCTACTGCTTCTGGCGGCGTCTCGTAACTCCCGCATGAAGCATCATCGGTGATGATTGGGCTGTGCCGCTTCTAAACCTCTGTACTCTGCTCGGCTCGCCGGTGCCTTGCCATCTGGGCGAGTTACTGGCGCGGAGGCATCACCGGTAAAGGAAAGGAATCGTTAGAGGGTCCAACTTATAACACTGACTCTAAAGCACGATCTGAGTGAGAAGAATGGAAACCAATCCTAAATATCCTATAGCCTCACGATTATTGGTGTAGTGCACAACAGCGGATAATCGAACTCTACTAGATACGATGCGTAGACACTTTCAGGATTAAGCGCTCGATACCACTTTTGTCACGACCGTTCGGGGCGTGGTAGTGCCTACCGGGCACCCAGTAGTCATACATCGAGAGAAAAACCAGGAATATAAAACAACGAAGATATGAAAGCGTTATACATAAGACACGGTTTACGGAAAAAGTTGCCTTTCGGCATAATGTATATAAATAACCCAAAATGAGCAGTTACATCCCAACCTTACAGTCTACAGACCTCACAGAGTTTAAAACAACAATGGCGGGACGGGGCCGCCATACCTGAATCTGAATATCTACAACGAGGGGACCGTACCAAAATGCTAAGCTTAGAAAGCGGAGCTTTCCCAATGAAGCGGTGATCCTAAGGGCGAGGATCAGCGGTAGGAGTACGCTTTACTGCGGCATGAGCGGCCCGAAGGAGTCGATCTGAGTACCAGTATGTGGCGAAAATCGTAAATGAAATCATAGTAGTCTATATAAGGCGGGAGACATGTATGATAAGCCAAAACTGATTCACAATAAATAGCGATCGTGTCAAGTCGAGGACTCATGCCTCAAAATCATCACAATAGAACGTGCGGGGTAAATGCGAAGGCGTGGCCGACTACTAAAACCCAGTACCAACAAGGTCATAAAGCGTATCATGAGATCTGTCTGCACCGTCGCATGATCAAAGGCGCCACTCGCGCGATATCTAATGTGCGCATCTAGTCACTGGAACTTCCGCGACTCGCGCATAGGCCAAGCAGATAGGCGCGTGAGGTATAACCCCGCGTCGGTAGCTACTCCCGGCGGCGTCTAGACTGTCGTCCGCATGGCTACTGAACCGCGTGACCACAAGGGCGCATACTAACTGGAACTCCGCGATTCCGCGCCCATCTGAGACCGCATAAGGTATTCTCGAATCATAGGTCCATCGACCACTTTGAGTCTACCGCGTCGGAGGCGGCAACCCGGAGTTATGAATGATATAATATCAACATACCCGATTATTGCTAAACAACATAAGCACGACAAGGAAAAACCGCTTTACACAAATATCACAAGATACTAACTCACGTAGCATCCTGCATGTTTACTTATCCGATCAACAAGAAAATATTACAAGACTATCACAAATCAATACAATCAAGTTATTCACACAAGGTACTTTCTACATTATGTTAACAAGTTCGGGTTGTTAGCCCCAAAAGTACTTCATGTATTACTCTTTTAAAAGATCCGTTTCTTTTACAAAAGTCACCTGATAACAGTAGTATAAAAATAGAGTAATTATATTTTGAAGTACATTAAAACACTTCTCCTTGTAAAATCAAGTAACAACATTCTTTTCCTAACGTTCAAGTTTGCCTAATTTCAATTACTCAAGTTTCTCATTTTGAAAGGGTTTGTAGTTCATAGTTTTAATCCTTTTAAAACAATTTGAGAAACATATACCCTAAGTGTGAGTAGGTTATTATTATTAAGTAACAATCTTATTCTGACATGATCTAGTAAATGTAATATCATTTTGTCTCATCTTAGCTCCTATGCGGATGGAAGTTTCTACTAGTTTTAATAATACCTTATTAGTCAAAATAATTCCCTTTATTAAGTATTTCTTATGGTTTGTTCGACATTTATTCGATTGGTAAAACATCATTCCTTTTGAAAACCAAAATACTATTTACTCACTAATGAGGTTTCACACTTTTAACAAAATTCATATTAGTATAATAAGTCAAGTCTCTTATTTCTTTAAATCAATAAATCGTTCTTTTTATCACTCTTGCCGTTATACCTAACCTCCCATAAAGCTAGTATAACTCTTAGCTTTTAAAACCAAGTGTTACTCTTACGTAAAAAATGATTGATATTCCTTTGAAATGTTTTGATTCTTTATTATTGAGCTTAAGCGTGAGGCATTCAGTAAGTGTTATTCAGCTTAAGCGTGAGGCATTCTAGTAAGTGTTATTCGAGCTTAAGCGTGAGGCATTCACGTAAGTATTATTCAGATTACCACGTATGCGTCTACCGTACTATATATATAGTAAAATATCATGCTTTAGGAAGAATCACATACCTTCTCGAAAACCTCTGCCAAGTTGAATATGTCGCCTTGAGTATCGACTATATGATCAAATCGTCTATCAGCGTCGGTATGTCTGTACAAAGTTCTAAGCGGAGGGTTCGTTATTCTATGGTCATTTGGCGACACTTCCCTGCCGGTGAGCTACTCGAGTCTCTGTGAAAAGCAGTCATGTAATCTGATTCTATTATTCATCTTTTAAACCGCCTTCTTTGTGATAACATTTCAATTACATTACGCAATATCCTTCTAAGTATTTAATACTTATTCCTATACTTCTACAGTATATATATTCTAATTACAAAAGGAGGATAAGGTTATTTACCTCAGTAAGCCCAATAATATCCTAGATAAAAGTGGCGCTGAGCAAGGTTTAGCTCTGGTTGTGCGCTCCGGTAGCTCGAAAACCTTAGAAGTTCTTCACAACTTCTACTAAGGACTAAAGGGATTTGGGCTAGGGTAATTTGGGCATTATAACAATACTAGAAGGCAACTTTTCTACCAGGAGGGGGTAGTGTTTCGGCTAGGCTAGCTTTAGAGGGGTTGCTCTCGGCTGGGGCTTCTCAAGGGAGGGTGTGTTTGGACGAAACAACAAGAGGAGAGGGGATTTGAGACTTAGATAGATTGCTCAATTTAGGATGAAATAACTCTTGACAAGGGGTATTTATAGGTCAAGACATGGCCAACCAATGGCAAGATTATGCCAAGTGCAAGGCAAGTGTAGGGTGAGGATTTAGGCAAGTGTCCTTGGCGACTTGCACACAAAATATCCTACCAACTACTTGACAAAAATTGTCATCCAATTGGCCTCAATGCGTGTAACATCCATCATGAGAGGGTGACAAGTGTCGCCTCGTTGGTCCAAAATGTTTCGTCTCTCGGAAAAATTCGCAAAAATTAGAAATGACATAGCGGAATTTATCCTCGCGAGTTGTGTAAAATGTTTAGTCAGCGACTCTAAGCGGGTGTTGTGTACAAAGTGGAATTCGTCCAAGCCAACTAGGGGGTGACACGTGTCGCCTCCTACTCGTCCAAAATATTTCATCTTAGAAAATATCCACAATGGCCAAAATCTAGAAAACAAAGTGGGCCCCAAAACCGTAAATTTTCTCCAGTGGGCCCACGTGACCATTTCGAAAATAAAACTCCATAATTCTCTAAAATTCAAGAAGTCAGAATACCAAATCGGGAATCCAATTCCCATAAACGAATCTTTTTCCTTCACAAAACCGGAAACTTTTAGTGGAAAAATCACCTCTTTCTTCCATTCCAATTCCAATGTCGTATTCTCGTGCGTCCTCGCATACATACCACGAAACTACGGGGTATAACAATTCTGGGTTCATCCGAATGTATTTCACTTGATTCTTAGGTTCATCCGAATGTATTCACTTGATTCTGGTTCATCCAGAATGTATTTCATGATTCAGGTTCATCCGAATGTATTTCACTCGACTCAGGTTCATCCGAATGTATTTCACTTGACTACGGTTCATCCGAATGTATTTCACGACTCTGGGTTCATCCAGGAATGTATTCCACACGTTTCTATATTGGGTCCATAAGATGGCGAGACACATTATACGTATCACATGATTTGTACCTGGCTGGCGGTGAGGAAGGAGCTCACGGGCATGAGGATGACTTTGAGCGTGAGTCACGACTTGACATGTTTATTTATTGTGAAGCTGTAGTTTGGTTATCATGTATCTCACGCTTTATATAGACTACTATGATTTCATTTATAGTATTTATTTCAGTTTCACATACTCGGTACCTGTTGTACTAACCTCCTTCGGGGGGCTGCGTTCATGCCGCAGGTAAAGTTACATCAGTCGTGATCCTAGCTCTTAGGGTCACTGATTCGGAAAGCTCCGTTTCTCCGGAGGCTTCTCTGGGTATAGTCCCTGATTGTAGGTGCTTACATTCGGGGTATGGCGAGCCCTGTCCGTCGTTGTTGTCATATTATTCGTAGAAGTCATGTAGTATTGTTGTGGCAGAATTTGTAAGAGGGTTATGCTGTTCAAATTGCTATTTATATATATCTTGAAGGTAACCGTTTTGGTTGCTTTGTCTTCTTATTTCTTGTCATATTACATTGGTTTCATGTATTGTCTTTATGTTCAGTGATTACTCGATGTTGTGTCACTAGGGTGCAGGGTAAGACACGATCGCGGGCCGGATTGGTCGTGACGGGGAATGGAAATAGCCGAGTGTGCAGCAATATGTCAATACAAAACTCAATCTCCTCTCGGGAGGATACGGAAGGTCGTCTGGAAACACGTGCGGGAACTCGACCACTGGGCTGATGGAAAATCTGTACCGCGGCTTGATATCAAACACCGACGAGATGGTAGATATACCCTGCGCACCATCTTCCTAGCCTTGGTAGGAAATAAACCTACCACCGGCGTCGTGCTCCCCTCCCTCAACAACCGGCTCCTCGGGAAGCTGGAACCGTACTACTCTCTCTGCGGTCTACATTGGCGTAGCAAGCTAGCCAATCCGTCCCGTGATCACGTCGAAGTCAATCATCTCAACTCTATCAAGTCGGCTGAGTCAAACCGTAAATAGTCACAGACAAGCTCTATATACCCGAGCTACCAGATCACCCATTGGCGTAGCTACCTCGAAAGGTCTATGGACTCGTGCTCTATCCCTATCCTACTAGCAACAAGGAGATATATAGGGAGTAGAACCGGATCTATCAAAGCATACACATCGAACCCGAACCGATAAGGTACTGTGGCGACATCGGTGAGGCCTCACGATCTGTCGGTGGACAAAGCATAAATACGGTTTGAGGACCGCTAGAATCGGGACCAGCGCCCACGACCTCTGCCGCGACCTGCTGGTCCATGAGTACCTTGCCCTCGAGCGAGTAGGCTGTCGAGGATGAAGAAGACCGTGAGAAAGAACACATGGTGACCACTACCGTCGCCTTTGCCGCCCGGTGACAGTTCCTCGCATAGTGACCTGCTGGCCTGGCGAAACAAGCTCATGTAGCACCTGACTCCGAAGTGGGATCTGCGTCGGCCCTGGCGAGGGTGGTCCGTCGGCGGTACCTCTGCTGCGGGCGTCACGAAGTCACTGGGCCCCAGTGCGCTCTCGAATGTCTGGTGTCTTGAGGCGGTCTGAGAGCTCTGAGGTGGCTGTGGTGAAAATCTCGACTGCTGCTGAGGCCGCCCACCACGATAGCCACCAAAAGACCCTGCTGTCCTGGTCTTCTTCTGCTGCTTCCTGTCAACCCGTCGATCTCTACGCTCACATCCAAGAGCATGAGCCTGCATGCGGGTAATGTCCATACCCGGCTGAAGAGAAACACCGCACGTGACTCGGCCGTATAGTCATCTAGCCGGTGGCGTGGCGGTGCACCTATCCTCCATGCTCTGCAGCCCGGGACATATCGAGCCAATGAATCAAACTCGACATTGTACTCACGGCGGTCGTCCTCTGCCTCGGCGGTAAAAATCTATCGACCGCGCCCTCATCTGTGGAGGCAAGAAGTGAGTGAGAAAGCCTCGGAGAACTCATCCCAGTAGGCTGGGGCGCGTGCTCTCCGGGATAACTCCGTGAATCAAACCAATCGGCTGCGGTATCACGCGACCTATGTGAACCAAAGATCACGGACTCGGTCTCCGGCGCCCGATCACTCTCAAAATCCTCATGGCGGCGGATGAACTCCTGCGGATCATCCTCCGCCTGACCCGTAAAACTCGGCGGGCTCTGACTCGGAAGTCTCGTAGCCTCAAACTCTCGCCTCGGGTGAACGCGGTCACGGCCCGAAATTTGGGGCCCAGGCTGCATCCGGCTGTCCTCGTGTCGCCCACGATCACGGCGATGGCCAGGCCGTCTCCTTGTACCTAACCTCCGCCCGGTGTGGGAGCGGGAGGTGTGGGTGCTGTGATCTCTGGGGCCCGGCGGCGTCGTGGAACTCGCCGTCTCTGGTATAGGCCCGGGCGAGCCCTCGTGACTCTAGGTGTTCCACTAGCGGCTCCGCCTGCCTTGCCGCCCAGGCCGGGTTGCCTTCGTGGAGGCATAAGCATTCTGAAAGGAATACGTTAGAGGTCCAACTTTAACACGACTCTAAAGCACGATCTCGAGTGAGAAGAATGGAAACCAATCCTAAATATCCTATAGCCTCACGATTATTGGTGTGGTGCACAACACAGATAATCAAGACTACTAGATACGATGCAGTAGACACTTTCCAGGATTAAGCGCTCGATACCACTTTTGTCACGACCCATTCAGGGGCGTGGTAGTGCCTTGCAGGGGCACCCAAGTAGTCATACATCAGTAATCGGAAATATAAAACAAGACATGAAACGATTTATAAAATAAGACACGATTTATGTGGAAAACGTCGCCTTTCGGCATATATATATAAACATGGTTTAGCGATTACATCCGAATCTTTGTACAACATGACTACAGGACCTCTGGAAATATACAACTATGGCGGGACGGGGCCACGCCATACCTGCTGTACAAAACTATCTACAACGGGGAGATCATACCCAGTAGAGCCTCGGAAAAGATGGAGCTCAGACACCAACGTAGAGATCCTAGGATGTGGATCTAGCACTGCTTGCCCTTACTGCGGCATGAACGCAGGCCCAGAAGGAGTCGATACAACGGTACTAAGTATATGAAAGCGTAAAGTACTTAAATGAAAACATATCATCTAAAAATCAGTTTTGCAAGTATGTATGAAACAACCAGGAAACCGCATTGTGCCACATCACAAACAAGAGCAACAATAGGTAAATGAGGTCTTTCTAGTGCGAATGATCGAGCGGGGCCAATTGCCCGTAGTATCACCATGCAAGCCTAATCACGGACTCCGTAGTCGCATAGGCCACTCACATAGGCCCGCATGGGTACATAACCCCGTCGGTAGCTACTCGGCATCGTCACGGACTCGTAGTCGCGTATGCCCATAGACGCGTGAGGTATAACCCGCATCACTAACACGGAACTCCGTAGCTCCGCATAGGTCCCTGGACCCGCATGAGGTATTCTCGAATCATGGTCCCGGACCGCTGAGTCTACCCGCGTCGGAGGCGACAACCCCATAATATGTCAAGAGGTGGTGATATTATACTAACATAACGACTTATCGTTAAACAACATAAGCACAGAATACTCTCTTATACAAGCGTTACAAGACACTAACACACGTAGCATCATATCATGTCTACTTTATCAAACCATTTTATTATTCTTTTCACAAGTCAATATAAAGTCCATTATAAATACATAGGCAAAGCTGTTTCTTTTATCAATCTTAAGTGGTTATACTTAACTTCCCATAAAGCTAGTATAACTCTTAAGCTCTGTTTAAAAACCGATTAGTTCTCTTACATTAAAAATGATTGATATTCTTTTAAAATGCTTTGATTCTTTATTATTCAGCTTAAGCGTGAGGCATTCACGTAAGTATTATTCGAGCTTAAGCGTGAGGCATTCAGTAAGTATTATTCGGGCTTAAGTCAAAGACATTGCGTAGTTATTATTCGATTAACACGTATGCGTCTACCGTACATATATATTGTAAAATATCATGCTTTAGGAAGAATCACATACCTTCCGTGAAAACCACCGCAAGTTGAATATGTCGTGTGAGAGAATCGACTATAATAGTCGAACGCGTCATCAGCGTTCGAACTACTTTGTAAATGATTCTAAGCGAGAGGGTTCTATATCCTACGGAAAATTTGGCAGCACTACCCTGCAGTTGAGCTACTCAAGTCTCTTGTGAAAGCGATCCTATGTAAAGTACAATTTGATTATTCTTCTTTTAGACCCCTGCGTGATATGATTCAATTCTATTCGTGATATTCTTCTAAGTATTTAATACTTATTATTATAATACTACATTATGTATTCTCTAGTTCAAAAGAGTGTTAGGTTTTTTTACCTCTTTAAGCACAATAATATCCTAGATAAAGTCGCTTTGAGCAAGGTTTAGCTCTAAGTTGTATGCGCTCAGGTAGCTCGAAACCTTAGGATTTCTTCACAACTTCTACTAAGGAGTAAGGGATTGGGGCTAGGTTATTTTGGGAATTATAACAATAATATAAGGCAACTTTTCTACCACGGGAGGGGGGGTAGTTTTCGGCTAGGCTAGGGGGAGGGGTTGCCTCTGCCAAGCTCACTAAAAGGGTGTTGGACGAAAAAGGCTACAAGGAGAGGAGGATTTTCAAGACTTGGAAAGGAATTTGTGGATGAAGAACTCTTCATCTTAAGGGGTATTTATAGGTCAAGACATGGCCAACCAAGGGCGAGATTTAGCCAAGTGCTAGGCAAGTGTAAGGTCGAGATTAGGGCAAGTGTCTTGGCCAACTTGCACACAAAATATCCTACCTAATCCTTGACTTGTGCAAAGGCACAAAAAGCGTGCGCCGTTGTCAATTCGTCCAATGGACGATTTCAAGTCCACCAATTGGAGGGTGCCAAGTGTCGCCCTCCCGTTGGTCCAAAATGTTTCGTCTCTCGGAAAAATCCGCAAAAATTAGAAATGGCATAGCCGGAATTTGCCCTACGAAAGCTGTGGAAACGTTTCGTCGGAAAACGATTCTTTTAGTGAGTTGTGCACAAATAAAAAACGTCCAAGGCTTAACTTTAAGGATAGACTTTTGTACGTATTCCCTTACGTACATACTCTGGAAATACGGGGTATAACAGAGAATTAGTTCCTAGCCATAAATATGACAAGAACTAATTCAAAGTTCATCATGCAAAAACTGAAATAAAGAAAAGAAAAAGGAAAGAAATTACTAAGTTTAGGTCTCCAATCTCCAAGCAAGAAAATCTTGTGTTGTGGAATATTTACAAGATGGATTGGTGGAAGGATGGATGTAGAATGGCGAATGGTGGAATGGAGAATGAATAATTCTTCTAATGATGTAGAGTATTTATAGCCAAAAAATCCTTTAGGTGAAGGGTTAAGGATTTGTAAGTAGGAAAAGTTATTAGAATCCTTTTAGGTAAGGGTTTTAAGGTAGGAAAAGTTATCCCTTTAGGTAGGAAAAGTTATCCCTTTAGGTAGGAAAAATAATCCCTTTAGGATTCTGAAAACATGTCAAATTCGGCCCAAAGACTTCATAATTCCAGCGTCGTAGCCAAGCGCTGATGCGCGGCTGAAGATCAGCAACTTTCGGACTTAGCGTACATTGGGCGCGCGGCTCGACTTCGGTAGCGCAGCCGGTGACATTCTGGCGAATTCTCGTTTACGTAATCTTTTTCGTCGACGCCGTCGATTTCCTCTATAATTCCCGGAACTTCTTAGACTTCATTTCTTGGCCCTTTTTGTGTGCAATTCCATCTCATTTATGCTCATTTCATCTTCTTTTCGCCATTTCTCCATTTATGACCGCTGTGACACAAAAGAAAGGAAAACGACCCTAATACTATACTAAACATAAATAAAATGAGTAAAATACTAATTAAAAATGACTCAAAAGTGTATATAAAATACACCGACCCCCAAACTTAACCTTTGCTCGCCCTCGAGCAAAGATCAAAAGAAAGAAATACAGACTCAAGGAAAACGAAAAATAAAAGACTCAATGACATTTATCACTTTGCTGCATTTGGCGCTACTTGGAAAAACATGAAGATTAGTAGAATAATATGCAGGAACATATAACATGAAATTTCAGCATTCTAAACACATTAAGCTAGATATTTCGCAAACTCATTTTTATCATGCTTAATGGAAGTCAAATACTGAATCATGCATGTTAATTTCAAAATTCCTATCGCATGTTTACTTGCTATTCTCCACTAATCATGGCTATGCATCTAAGAGATCTTCAGGACTTTTAAGGGTTGTAATGTAGGCTTAGGCACGGGTAGGTAAAAATAGGCATTTAGGCTCATTTTTGTGTACCATAAGCTCTTTAGCTTTTCAATTTTTCCCTTTTCTTTTGATTCTTTCCTTCACTTCAATTCTATCTTTCCCCTCTCTTATTTTGAGAGAGTGAAGTGTATTATAATAACAAGCACCCCCAAACTTAGGCTTTTGCCTCTTTCTTATTACTTTTTCATTGGGGTGCATCAAACTTATTCACTCTTTTTGTCTCTTTTTTAACACAATTTATTCCAACTATTTCACATTTTTACTTATGGCACAATTGTAGGAATATATGGTGTCAAAGAAAAAGTTTCATGTTTTTAGGCTCAATGGGGCTGACTAGGGATATTTTTAAAGTCAGGGATAGAAAAGAGTGGTAAGAATTGGCTAACAAAGAAATGCATGAGTCATCTCCTAACATGCATATCCTAACTATTTAGCCTCAAATAACAAGCAATCATAACACATAGGTTTTAATCTTTTAATAATGCACAAATCAAGCAAGATACTCCCTGATAGGCGATTTCATGAGTTTTTGGCATATCTAACCTAAGTGTTTAGATGGTTGCTTCTAATTCCATTACATTATTCAACCTTACTTCACTAGGCAATTCAAGTAACTACAGCATGCATGATCTAAAAAAAAAATTATGACTCAAAAAATGACTCAAAAATACACAAAACAATTCAACAAGACTCAAAAACAATAAAACATCCCCCCAAACTTAAATCACACATTGTCCCCAATGTGTGCAAGACTCAAAGAAAATAAAAGAAAAAGGACAACTTACTGACACAACACAGCGGTCATAACGGAGGTCTAGGAGGAAAAATTCTGGAATTTGCACGGAAATATGGCTCTCTGAAGTTTCGCATGTGCGCTTCTATCTTGTGGCCCTCTGAGTTCGCCGCGAGTTCTGCGCGCATGGCCGACGCTTTCCCTTTTTTCAGCATTTTTGCTCCTTTTTCCTTGGTTTTAGCTTTCAGTCCACCTGTCATCCAACAACACAAAACAAGAACCCAAGACCGTGAGACTGTTCAAGATAAAATAAAATAAAATAAAGACAGAAATTAAAATAACATAATTAAAGATATTGGGTTGCCTCCCAACAAGCGCTGTCTTTAACGTCTTTTAGCCGGACACAATTAACCTTTTCGAGTGCCCAGTGGATCCATTCTGCTAACTTGCAATCCATGAGTTATTATTGTAGGTCTCAATTTCCCTACGACCATTTGTTCAAACAAGAGCCTTACATATACAATTATCCCCCAAGTAGGCTTGTCTTTTATGCTTTCTATAATGTAGGAATCCGTGAACTTCTCTACATCTCTCAACTCTAGGGGGTACCCTTGATGGTATGGGCTTCTGGTGGGAATCAGTAGTGATAGCTAGTGGTGTTTCTTACGTAATAGGTGCAAGAAAAAGAATTTCCACAGAATCCAAGAAGGTAAATAATTGGATCTCTGCAATCTTTTCCTTCTCTACACCAACTATCTCACCAGATTCCTCAATAGTTGGGTGTGGTTCAGGCTCCTCAATTTGTTGTTCGCTGTTCAAAATTACCTCGATTCGGGTTACGCGCGCGGCCACGCTCTTTAGCCGCGCGCCACTCTCACTCTCTGCTGTCTCGAGAATCTTGGCGCCACGCTGCCATCGGCGCGGCGCTGCTTCTTGCTGCGAACTCTCTATATCCCGATTCGGCATCCTTCAGGTCAATTGCCTGACATTGTGTTTCCTCATTGCCTACCCCAGGTGCAGATTGCTCTTCTTGTGTTTCGCTGTTGAATATGATCGCGAGTTCTGCTATTTGTGTTTCCAACTTCTTTATGGCCATTCTCGTTCCGTCCATGAACTGATTTTGGTACCTCGTGAAACTGAGTATAGCCTCTCGCAATTCCTCCCTCTCTTCCTCTATGGTTGGAGCTCGATCATATTAACGGTGAAATCCATGTCTTAAGGATCCCTGAGATGAATCAAACCCAACAACGAATCACGGCACACTTGTTTTTTTTTTTTTCAAAAGAAAATAAAATAAATAATTTAAAGAAACAAAAATAAAAACCAAATTAGAAATTAAAAATAGATAAAATTGATATTGAACTATGCCTAATCCCCGGCAACGGCGCCAAAAACTTGATGCGCGTTAAGATGCACACACTTTACTTGCAAGTGCGTTATCGTGACAAGTAGTATAATCTTGATAAGGCCGAATATTGTCCACGAGGATTAGGGTTCAATTACGACTATCTATCTTTTGGTATCTATTTGGTAAATTGATATTTGGATTTGTTGTTTATAACTAAGAATTATAAAAGCTATTTAACTATAAGGGTTTACTTCAGTGGTGATGAGAATAGGGCTTCCATGTCTCTTCAACTATCTGCTTATGTTATTTATTAATGCAACGAACTATGGTCTTCTTTCGAGAAAGCGGTATCTGAAATCGTTTTATACTCCGTTAAGTTATATAAACACTCTGACCCGATCACCTACCTTACCTTTCGGTGATAAGGATAACTCTATAGGAGTATTAAGGCAAAAACCTAGTTAAGTCACGCCATGCGCAAAATTAGGGTTGTTAAGCCTCTCATTAACGCTCATAAATAATTGAGGTATTTTCATCCCGATCGAGAATGTCTACCCAACTTACGACATATTCACAATCCCTCCTTTGGTCGATTAGAACTCATATAGTGATAATTAGTTGTCAATTAATTACCAAGCATTCAACACAATTATTGGATAGATCTCTCAAAGAAGAATAACCATAGACATATGCATTAAATCATAACATAAGTTTCTAGAGAATTAACATGGAAAGCCCTATAAGAGAATTAGTTCCTAGCCATAAATATGACAAGAACTAATTCAAAGTTCATCATGCAAAAACTGAAATAAAGAAAAGAAAAAGGAAAGAAATTACTAAGTTTAGGTCTCCAATCTCCAAGCAAGAAAATCTTGTGTTGTGGAATATTTACAAGATGGATTGGTGGAAGGATGGATGTAGAATGACGAATGGTGGAATGGAGAATGAATAATTCTTCTAATGATGTAGAGTATTTATAGCCAAAGAATCCTTTAGGTGAAGGGTTAAGGATTTGTAAGTAGGAAAAGTTATTAGAATCCTTTTAGGTAAGGGTTTTAAGGTAGGAAAAGTTATCCCTTTAGGTAGGAAAAGTTATCCCTTTAGGTAGGAAAAATAATCCCTTTAGGATTCTGAAAACATGTCAAATTCGGCCCAGCACTTCATAATTCCCGCGTCGGCGCCGCGGCCCTGCAGACTGGCGCCGCGGCGCCTGAAGATCAGCAACTTTCGGACTTCGCAGCACATTGGGCGCCGCGGCTCAGCTTCGGTAGCCGGTGATTTTTTACAGCGAATTCTCGTTTCGTCGTCTTTTTCTCGTCCGGCCTTCGTCCGATTTCCTTTATAATTCCCGGAACTTCTTAGACTTCATTTCTTGGCCCTTTTTGTGTGCAATTCCATCTCATTTATGCTCATTTCATCTTCTTTTCGCCATTTCTCCATTTATGACCGCTGTGACACAAAAGAAAGGAAACGACCCTAATACTATACTAAACATAAATAAAATAAGTAAAATACTAATTAAAAATGACTCAAAAAGTGTATATAAAATACACTGATCGCCGATATGTCGGGCAGCGCAGCGAGAAAATCGAGTTTTGACGTGTTTTGGGACGCACTGAAGGAAAAGTTTGAGGCGGTTTGAGCCTATAAAAGGAGAACCCTAGGCAGTTTTCAAGGGTTCCCTTTCTTGCAAAAACACAAGATTCTTGGATTGAAGATTGGAGACCTTAATTTAGTAATTTTCTTTTCTTTCTTTCTTTACTTTTAGTTTTCATGTTGAATATTGAATTAGTTCTTGTCATGTCAATGGCTAGGAACTAATTCCATTATAGGGATTTCCATGTTAAATCACTTGAACCTTATATTATGAATTGAGGCATGTTTATGGTTATCTTCTTATTGTTGAGATTTTGATAATTGCTTTGAATGCTTGGTAATTAATTGATCACTAATTATCATTATTTATATGATTTCTAATCAAACTTAGAAAGGAAGAGGTTGTGAATATGCTGTAAGTTGGGTAGACATATTTTGGATTGGGGATGAAAATACCTCAATTACTTATGTAGCGTTAATGAGAGGTTTAAACACCAAATTTTACGCGTGGCGTGTGATTAACTAGGTTTTGGTCTTAATCCTCCTATAGAGTCATCCTTATCAGAAAGGTAGAAAGGGTGATCTTGGGGTTGAGTGTTTATATAGCCTTAACGGGAGTATAAAAGATTTAGTAAACTGCTAGCTCGAAGAAGAAGAACCATAATTCATTGCATTAATAAGTAATATAAGCGGATAGTTGAGGAGACATGGAAGCCCTATTTCCATCCTTCTTGAAGTAAACACATAGTTAATTAGTATTTACAATTGTTAGTTATAAACAACAAAATCAAATATCGATTAGCAAATAGATACCAAAGGTAGATAATTGGTACTTGAACACTAATCCTTGTGGGCGATATTCGGTTTACCAAGACTATATTACTTGTCACGATAACGTGCACTTGCGTTAAAGTGTGTGCATCTTTTGCGCATCATGTTTTTGGCGCCGTTGCAGTGATTAGAGCATAGTTCAATATCAATTTTATCTATTTTTAATTTCTAATTTGGTTTTAATTTTTATTTTATTTTTACGTTTTTATTTTGAAAAAATCAGTCTGTGATCTGTTGTCTGCATTTTGATCTGTTTGAAAAATCGGTTTATGCGAAGGAGAAGAGAGCGAACACTTGTTCCCTTCAATCAGATTGAAAACACATGGCGAGCAGAAAGAACGGCGGATTGCGACCTTAGTTGAGATGGGCGGCGTCGAAACAACAATGTGATGAGAGAAGAGTTAGGTGAAAATCAACCTAACAAGGAATGCCTCGGCGAGTCCCTATGGATGTCGAGAGAGTTCAAGCCAGGCGAGAAAGAAGCTTGGGAGACTACGTGTTAGAGGGTGAGCGAACGAGACATGTATTAGGCTCCCAACAATAGGGCGAATAACTTTGAGATCAAGCGGCGATTCTAGGCATGATGCGAGAACACGGTGCAATTTGGAGGAGCGCCGTGGAGGATCACGTATACACATAGCTAATTTCTTGGAGCTATGTGCAGCTTTCGGATATAACGGCGTTCGCGATGTATTTGTCAGTTGAGGCTCTTTTCCTTCTCACTCGAGGATAGAGCAAAGTATGGTTGAATTCCTGCCCGGTGATTCGATTTTTACATGGCAAGAAGCGACAAAATTTTGGCCAAATTTTTCCCCGTACAAGCGTGAAATTGAGAGGAGTGAATAACTTCTACCAGCGGATGAGAGTCACTATCTGAAGCTTGGGAGAGGTTCAAAGATTTCTGAAGAAAGTGCCACACTGTATTGAGTTGTGGAACTTGGTCCACATCTTACATAACGGTGGCGGAACAACGAACAATCATAGATGTAGCGGCGGTGGGGCATTTATGAGGAAAGCGACCCATGAAGCTCACGAATTATTAGAAGATATGGCCACCAACAACTATGTCACATAAGATAGACCAATGAGTGGTACGAGAACAGTGGGAGTTCACGAGATAGATGCCATTGTTGCCCTGAATTCCCAAGTTGCCCTGTTGACCAAGCAGCTGCAACAACATACAGTATCAGTAAATGCAGTGCAGATGCCAAAGAGCTGTGAAATCTGTGGAGGCCCACATACATTTGATAGATGTCCGTCAGCTGATCCTAATAATATGCCAATCGAGCAGGCAGAGTGCCAAGCTGTGGGTAACTATCAGAGGCCCCAAAACAACCCATACTCCAACACATATAATCTAGGGTGGAGGAATTACCCAAATTTCTCATGGAGAGGAGACCAGGGGGAAGCAGAATCAATATAGGGGCGATGCAAAACCGACACCAAAATCAGCGACCGCTACTCGGCCTCGCCACCGGCAATTTAATACACTGTTGGCCCGAGAAAAGCGAGGCAGTGAGCGGCTTTGTTGGCACTCGCAACGCCAGACCGGTTCGTGGCGAAGCTAGATCCTCGTTCAGGAACTTGGAAACACAAGTGGTTCAGCTAGCAAGGCAAGCAATGAGCGAGCACGAGTACCTTTGCCCAGCAACACATAGGTGAATCCAGAAACGATGTCGAGCGATGCGGTTGAAAGTGGTAAGCAGTTGGGCGGCGATCACCTCAGCCGATAGTTGAACAAAGGGCAGAGATAGAGAAAGAGAAGGTGGTTGAAGCTCGCCCAGTAGTAGAGAAAACTCCAGAGAAGGAGTATACTGAGAAGATCCCATTCCAGAGATTGCGGCGGAAGGCGGTTGATAAACAATTCTCCAAATTTTGGAGACATTGAAAAGCTGCGTATCAGCATACCTTTTATAGAGGCATTGGAGCAAATGACCTCTTATTTCAAATTTATGAAGGAGATTTTAGGGAAGAAGAGAAAGCGGCGATGCGAGATGGTAGCACTAACGGAGGAGTGCGGTGCTATCTTGCGAAGAAGTTTCCCACAAACTAAAAGACCGGGAGCTTTACACTACGCACGGTTGGCGGGGTGGCGTGCAGGGCTCTTTGCGATTTAGAGGCAAGCATAAATTTGATGCCTTTGTCGATATTTAAGCGGTTGGAGTTGGGTGAGGCAAAACCAACCAGTGAGCTTGCAACTGGCGATGGGGCGGTGGTTCACCGAAGGGAAGATTGAGGGCGTGATTGTTAAAGTAGGAATTTTTTTTCTGCGGACTTCCATTCTTGACATGGAAGAGGATGCGAAATCCCTATCATATTGGGAGACCATTCACGGCAGCGAGGAGAGCCTTGATCGATGTAAAGAGGAGAGGCGACATTGAGGTGGAGAAGGAAGAAATGGTGTTTAAAGTATTTAAACACGTCATTGAGCTCCTGACCGTGGCGGTGCTTTGAAATCGATGCCATCAAACCCGCGTGAGCGGTACAAGTCAAACCAAGGAGATGAGCCCACAGCGGTATGTGATGTCGAACCTCCATGGCGGTATGTGTTCCTGAACCTTCCCTTGACGATAATGCTAAGAGGAGAAGAAGAAGAAGAAAATGAAAAATGTGGAGAAAATGGATTGGTTGTGGGGTTAATCCACCCCATATTTATTGAGTTAAAGAACTTGAGTCCGGCTAAAAGACGTTAAAGACAACGCTACTTGGGAGGCAACCCAAGGTATTTCGATTTATTTTACTTTAATATAATAGTTTTTATTAAGAACGGTCATGGAGGTAGTTATGTGTTGTGTTGACAGTGTAAGCCAAGAACTTGGAAGGCGAAGAGAAGCCAAGGATTTCAGAAAATCGCGAGCGCTTGTGAGAAAATTCGAAACGCGAGAATTTGGGCACGCGTCGCCAATTTGCGGTAGCGGTGCCTGACGAAAAAACCTGAATTTTGAAAGACGCCTGTCAGAAGGCCACATGCGCCAAATCAAAAATCCGAGTTCTCCTCCCTCACGGAATTGATGCATTATCCACCATTTTAACCAAGTTTGTAAGTGTCTTGTTTTCTTTTATTGTCTTTGAGTCTACACACATTGGGAATGATGTGTGATTTAAGTTTGAAGTGTCTTATTTGTGTCTTATTGTTATAGTATGTTTGAGTCTTTTTGATTGTTTTTTATGTATTTTTGAGTCACAAAATTTTTCCTTTTTGAGTCATAATTGTCTGTCAAAGATCATGCATGTTGTAGTTACTAGAAACACCTAGTGAAGTAAGGTGGAATAATGTAACGGAATTAGAGCAACTATCTAAACACTTAGGTTAGATATGCCAAAAAAACTCACTAAATCTGTCTATTTGGAGTTTCTTGCTTGAATTATGCATGCTAAATGATGAAAACCTATGTGTTATGATTGCTTGCTATTTGAAGCGAAATAGTTAGGATATGCATGTTTAGGGAGATGACTCAGACGTTTCTTTGTTAGCCAATTCTTACCACTCTTTTCTATCCCTGACAGTAAAAATATCCCTAGTCAGCCCCACTGAGCCTAAAAAAAATTGAACTTTTTCTTTGACACCCTATATTCTCATACTTGTGCCATAAGTAAACATGTGAAATAGTTGGAATAGAGTGTCTTAAAAAAGAGACAAAAAGAGCAAACAAAATTGATGCACCCCAATTAAAAAGTAATAAGAAATAGGCAAAAGCCTAAGTTTGGGGGTGCTTGCTATTATGATACACTTCACGCTCTCAAAACAAAAGAGGGGAAAATAGATTTGAAGTGAAGGAAAGAATCAAAAGAAAAGGGAAACACTGAAAAGCTAAAGAGCTTATGGTACACAAAAATGAGCCTAAATGACTATTTTTACCTACCCCTACCTAAGCCTACATTACAACCCTTAAAAGTCCTGAAGATCTCTTAGATGCATATTCATTATTAGTGGAGAATAGCAAGTAAAAATGCCATAGGATTTTTGAAATTAACATCGTGATTCAATATTGTGACTTCAGCTAAGCATGATAAAAATGACTTTGCGAAATATCTAGCTTAATGTGTTTAGTGTGCTAAAATTTCATGCTATATGTTCTGCGTATTATTACGCTAATCTTCATGTTTTCTAAGTAATACCAATGCAGCAAAGTGATCAATGTCATTGAGTCTGTTTATTTTCCTTTTCCTTGAGTCTTTATTTCTTTCTTTTTATCTTTGCTCGAGGGCGAGCAAAGGTTAAGTTTGGGGGGTATTTGATCGGTGTATTTTATATACACTTTTTGAGTCGTTTTTAATTAGTATTTTGTCCCTTTTTGTAAAAATACATGTCGTATTAGGATATATTTTGTTTCTTTTGAGTCAAAGTGGTTAAAATGGCTGATGGCGGAAAAGGAGCGAAAAGAGGGCAAAAGTGGAGGTTCGAGCTTAAGCAGAGAAAGTGGCGAACCAGGCACGGACACGGGCCAGCGCCGCGGCTGTTACACCCCGTAAGTCCAGGACATGTATAATAGAATAGACGCGAGAACACAAGACTTGAGAAATTGGTAGGAAAGGAAGAATTGTTTTTCCGACGGAAAATCTTCGAAGCAGGAAAGGAAAAATGTTCGTTGTTGAGAATTGGATTCTCAAAATGCATTATTTGAAGAGTATGGAACTTATTAACATTATGGAAATTTATTTTTCACGGATTTGGTCACTTTGGGCCCACAGAGAATTTTATGTTTTGCGGGGCCCATGAGGTTCTGAATTTTATGGACGAATGGGAGGAGACACGTGGCACCTCCCCACGTGGTCTTGGACGAAATATACAAGGTTAGAATGGTCATTTGACCATTGTGGATGATAAGTCTTGCTAGCTTGATAATATTGACCAGTCGACTTGTCGGCAGCTAATTAATTAATGATCTTACGTCGAGCCACACATTTGTTATAATCTTGACCTTTCATTGTGTTATATATACTACCCTAGTGCAATACCAAGTCTTCAACACTTAGAAAAAATTAGAGATCATTGTGCTTGCAAGAGTAGCTCTCGGCTTTGTGCCTTTTCTCACTAGAAAAATTTGCAATTTTGGTTCATAATTCACAAAACTTAAACCCAAGGTCCCTAAGGGTATTGTAAGGATATCTCAATAGAAAGATTTCAGAAAAATGACGTTTTCACGTTAGTCGCAAGGCGAAAACCTAAGTAGTTTTCCTAGTTTTGGATTGGAAATGGAAGAGAAGTTGGTTGTGAACTTCTAAAGGCTTCAAATAGCGGATTGGAGCGTAAAGGAAAGGAGCTAAGAATTTCTAAGGAGCGACTTTGAATCTTGGAATTTTTAAGGGCTTGTAAAGGTATAAATCTTGTCGTTTTAGCAATTAAAGTTTACTTATAATTGTAGTTATGGATATTAGCAAGCATGAGATGTTTAGTATGAAGTTTGATAATTGTATTGGCTATTGGAACCCTAATCTGAAAACTAGCATGTTTAGCCTTAAGATTACAATTCAAGTTGATTATTAGTTTAAGTCGTCGCATGTTGTATAAAGAAGGAAATTGTAGTTGTTGAAGTTGTTTATGACTATATAACATGTTAGACCTTAGAACTTGGAATTGGAAAAGGATTGGAAAAGACTTAGTGTTGTTGTATATGTTGGCCGAGAATGGCTTGGTTGTTAAACTACTTGGTATGAATTGTGGGACGGAATTTTACACGTATTGTAAGGCGTGTAATCCCCTTTGATTTGGTTATTGAATTCGGCCTTGAAAAAGGTGGCAAAGTATGTAGAAACAAAGGAAGTGCTGCCCGATTTTCCATAGAATAAGAGGCCAGTATACTTAGTATTATTCTCGTTAGAAACTAGAAGTTGATAGTCGTGTTGTGGCCATTATAGGTTGACAACTTCTACGTGCGGCGTATTCGACTTAGCTTGTGGATTAAGCGAAAAGGTATGTGAACTATCTCCTCTTCTAGCATGATTCCTTAAGATAAAGAAAGTATGTCTACTCGTAAATGATTCATTCCTTGGTTGTATTTGGATTGCCTAAAATAGAATTTGTTCTATGTACTTGATTGTACTTTGATGTTTAAATTGTAAGTTGTGTAATCCATTGCCTTAGTGAAGTTTGGATTATTAAGAGTGAAAGTATTTTTCTTAAAGTACATAGAGTCTTGAAAAGGAAGTGGTTTCCAAACCTTTTGGCTAGTGCCTTAGTTCCAAAACCTAAGGGTTGTTATAATGACTTTAGGGGAATTAAAGGAGTGATTTACTTAATTGTTTTAAAAGAGGAGAAATGACATGATTTAAGAGAAGTAACTTGTTTTAAAGGTGTGAGTTACTTGAGGTTTAAAAGTAGAAGAAACTTGTTTTCTAAATATTAAGAGACTTGAAGTATTTTGAAAGTTAAGAAGCTTGAGTTGAAAGTATGTGATACTTAGTTTTAAAAGTATAAGTCTCTTGGTTATAAAAAGAATGAATTTGTCTAAAAAACCATAAAGGGTTATAACGGCTTTATGGGAAGTTGGTTATAACTGTTTTATGGAAGGTTAAGAGAGTTGTCTATTTTGATTAATGAGCATAAGTTGCCTAGATTGTGAAAATTTGAAGTTACTTGGTTTCAAGCTTTGAAATGAGTTTCTAAAAGTGTAGTAACTTACTTCGAAAAATAGACACGCCTTGATACTACGGGTGTTAGTATCTTGGGGTTTTATATAAAAATGAGTCTTTTGAAAAGAATGGAAGTACGTAGTACTTAGTGTTAAAATCCCGGATTTTTTTTATATAAAGCGTAAGTGCCTTGAGTTTATAAAATGAAAGTCTAAAGATTTTATGAACTTGCCTATGTGTGATGGTGATAGCCTTTGAGTGCAAGTATTATATTTTTACGCTGACGCGACTCTCGGTTAGAGGGTCGGCTGTCTTGTTGTAAGTTTACTTGGGCGTCTGCAAGCGATGATGTGGGATTCACGGGTATGCTTCCATTATTTGTAGTACTCGTGGACATGCTTATCGATGTGGGATTAGGGCATGTGACCGGGAGGCGGGTTAGATTCGAATTTGTTTGTATTACCCGTGGTCATGCTTATACGATGTGGGATTCGGGCGTGCGACGCGTGGGATATTGTTATTCCATGGATTGGCCTCGTGAGATTTAGTGGCGTAGGATGGATCTGGTAGTTAGCTTCGTACTTACCGATCGATTGTTGTAGCTGGATCACAGTAGTTGGCTTTCGTACTTGCCCCGTCGGTTCTATTACGATTTAGTACGGTAGCTCCGGTAGATAGCTTCGCACTTGCCGGTCATATCTCGTGGCAACAAGTGGATCAGTAGTTGGCCCGTACTTGCCCCGTCGATTGTTAGCCTTGGTGAATCAGTAGTTAGCTTTCGTACTTGCCCCGTCGATTGTTAGCCTTGGTGAATCTAGTAGTTGTCTTCGTACTTACCGTCAGTTTATGATGCTGGATCGGTGGTTCGTTTTCCTACTTGGCGTCTGATTTTAGGACCAGATGGGACTTAGTATTCATGTATGCTATTGGTGTTATATTATATCATGAATGCTTGATGAGGAAGGATTCCAGGCATGATTGATATAATGGGCGTGAGACCGTGGTTATATTTTAGTAATGACTTTGAGGCATGCGTCCACGACTTGATATATTTGCTTATGTATTGTGTCTTGTAGGTTGGCTATCATCATGTCTCTATTTTGTTTAGTATGTCATGATTTCATTCTGATGTTCTTATTTCACATACTTGGTACATTCTTTGTCTTGACCTCGCTTGAGTGCGTTAATACCTGAGTTTAGATGCGATTTGGTGATCTTCAGTGTAGGACCTGCTCAGAGTTTTAGGATAGCTCCATCTGTTTGAGTTTATCATTTTGGTATAGTTCTTTGGTATAGGCTTTGTATGCGGTTATGGATGCGGCGAGGCCTTGTCCGTCATATTTGATAAAACTCTAAGAGTGCAGTATTCACGTATGTGGGATTGGACTGCGTGTATGCGGTGTAGTGTATTTTGATTATGTATATTATATGGGAGCCTTGTCGGCTTTGCCCTTATCGTCGTTGGTTTTTAAAAAAGGCGTTATTTAAGTTCCGCTATTTACTTGTGTCAGTCAGGAAGAAGGGTGCCCAGGTAGGGCACCGATCCAGGCCCGAGTTCGGGCGTGGCGGCGCCTCTGCTATGAGTCGAGCGCCCGGCGCCTAATCATCGAGGGTCTCGAAGTTTCAGCCGCGCGGCCTCGAACAGCGAGTTGTGGGCGCGAGCTAATCATCGAGAGAAGTCACGAAGTTCGCGCCATGGCTGATACTCAGCTGGCGGCGCGGGAAAATCAGGTTTTTAGGAGCGTGTTTTGGGCCGAACGAAGGGAAAAGTTTGAGCGGTTTTAAGCCTATAAAAGGAGAACCCTAGGCAGTTTTCAAGGGTTCCCTTTCTTGCAAAAACACAAGATTCTTGGATTGAAGATTGGAGACCTTAATTTAGTAATTTTCTTTTCTTTCTTTCTTTACGTTCAGTTTTCATGTTGAATATTGAATTAGTTCTTGTCATGTCAATGGCTAGGAAGTAATTCCATTATAGGGTTTTCCATGTTAAATCACTTGAACCTTAAATTATGAATTGATGCATGTTTATGGTTATCTTCTTATTGTTGAGATTTACTCAATAATTGCTTTGAATGCTTGGTAATTAATTGATCACTAATTATCATTATTTATATGATTTCTAATCAAACTTCGAAAGGAGGAGGTTGTGAATATGCTGTAAGTTGGGTAGACATATTTTGGATTGGGGATGAAAATACCTCAATTACTTATGTAGCGTTAATGAGAGGTTTAAACACCTAATTTTACGCATGGCGCGTGACGGTTAACTAGGTTTTGGTCTTAATCCTCTATAGAGTCATCCTTATCACGAAAGGTAGAAAGGAGCGATCTTGGGGTTGAGTGTTTATATAGCCTTAGCGGGAGTATAAAGCGATTTAGTAAACTGCTAGCTCGAAGAAGAAGAACCGTAATTCATTGCGTTAATAAGTAATATAGCGGATAGTTGAGGAGACATGGAAGCCCTATTTCCATCCTTCTTGAAGTAAACACATAGTTAATTAGTATTTACAATTGTTAGTTATAAACAACAAAATCAAATATCAATTACCAAATAGATACCAAAAGGTAGATAATTGGTACTTGAACACTAATCCTTGTGGACGATATTCGGTCTTACCAAGACTATATTACTTGTCACGATAATGTGCACTTGCGTTAAAGTGTGTGCATCTTTTCGCGCATCATCCACACGACCCTTGCGGGTGAAATAGTCCCAGGAGTAGGATTGCTTAATGATACTGCGGGCGGATGGCCCTGCTTTGATCATGAGCCTCCTATTTTTATGCAGTAAAGTATATACTTGTTACTCTCATTGTTAGTAAGGCACAGTGTACTGTAATTTGATTATCATACATGTCTCCATCTTTATTTTAGACTTATGATGTATTTACAGTATTTTCCCAGTTTTACATACTTAGTACATATTGTGTACTGACCCCCTTTCCCCGGGGGCTGCGTTCATGCCGCAGGTAGGGATAAGCAGGTGGTGGATCCTCATTCTTAGGATCATTGATCAAGTGTCAGAAGCTCCATTTCTCCGGAGGCTTGTCTTTTTGGTACGGTTTTCCCTGATGTTGTGGATATTATGTACATTCAGGGGTATGACGGGGCCCTGTCCCGCCACAGTTGCTATTCCTAGAGATCTGTAGTCACATTTGTGATTTGGGCTGAAAGAACAGAATTGTACTATTTTACTTTTGGTTATGTATATTTTTATGAAAGGCGGCCTTATCGGCTAGCCTGTGATGTATACTGTCTAAACATGTTTATGTGTTGTGTATGTTCCGTTGTTATTCTCTGATATATACAGGCAGGGTGCCCGGGTAGGGCACGATCGCGACTTGGTCGGTCGTGACATAACATCGACGATCGTAACTATGATTAAATTGATTTCAACATAAATGGCTAACTTGTCCATTTTCGGTTTTTAACATGTCGACATGATCCAAATCTTTTCAAACTTCAATATATATACCACATGCTCATTTCTTAACTACTATAACATGTAATCTTCAATTACATTAAGAAGATGAAGATTTTACCTCAATAAGCCCTAATAATGTCCAAGCGTAAAAGTCAATCCTTAGCAACTTTTAGCCCCTCCTCTTGTGTTCCAACCCACTCCAAGCACTCCGTAGAAGCTCATGAAGAACTCTTCTTCAAGTTCCATCTTCAAAGTTGAAGAACACCTTAGGGTTTCGCCTTGCGACTAACGTAAGAACGTCGTTTTTCCGGGATCTTTCTATTGAGATATCCTTACAATACCCCTAGGAACCTTGGGTTAAAGTCTTGTGGATTATGGAACAACATTGTAAAATTTTGCTCTCCATTGGAAGCCTTGGCCGAGAGCTCTTGTAAGAGCACCTAAAGTTTTCTTGAATTTTTTCTAAGTATGGAATGGTCTTGCACTAGTGTGTATATATAACACAATGGATGGCTTAGATTATAACACTTGTGGGCTAGGATGAAGAGTAATTAATGTCTAGCCAAGTGGATAAGTTGACTTGATCAATTTTCTCAAGCTTTGAAGACTTGTTCATCTACATAGGTCAATGACCATTTTACCCTTGGCCAATTTCGTCCAAGACCATATGGGGGGGTGCCACGTGTTGCCCTCCCATTCGTCCATAAAATTCTGTAACCCTCGTGGGCCCCACAAAATGTAAAATTTCTCGGGTGGGCCCCACGTGACCAAATCCGTAAAAATAAATTTCCATAATGATAATACATTCCATAAACCTCAAATAATGCATTTTTGAGAATCTAATTCTCATCAACGAACCTTTTTCCTTTCCGACGTTCGGAAGATTTTCCGTCGGAAAAACAATTCTTCCTTTCGTACCATTTTTCAAGTCTTGTGTTCTCGCGTCCATTCTCTTATTCATGCCCTGGAATTACGGAGTGTAACATTCTTCCCTGTTACACCCCGTAATTCCAGGACTTGAATAAGAGAATAGACGGGAGATCCTGAACTTAAAAATGCGAAAGGAAGAATTATTTCCGGAAAATCTTCGAACGTCGAAAAATGTCCATTGAGGAGGGTGGATTCTCAAAATGCGTAATTAAGATTATGGAATGTTTTATCGTATGGATTTTTGCGGTTTGGTCATGTGAACCAGAAAGCGTTTGTGGACCAGCGAAATTCTGGTATGGTCGATGGGAGGCGACGCGTGTCACCTCCATGTATCATCTTGGGCGAAAATTTAAACTAAGTGTGGTAAAATGTTAGCTTGAAATAATGGACCAAGTCGAAAGTCGAAGGAGCTTGATATAATTGACGCATCTAGACGCATTTGTTTTGATCTAAGCCCTTGATGGTGTTATATATTCATACTACTACTAGTAGCAAGACAAGCTTTAAACACTTAGAAAAATTTCCCATCTTTTCTTGCTCTTGACATGCTCTCTCGGCGTTGAGGTTTCTCATGCAAAATTTTGCAATTTTTGTTCATAATTCACAACACTTTAAACCAAGGTTCCTAAGAGTATTGTAAGGGTATCTCAATAGAAAGATCCCGAAAAAGTGGAGTTTTTGTATTAGTCGCAAGGCGGAAACTTAAGGAGTTCTTCAACTTTGAAGTTGGAACTTGAAGATGAGTTCTTCATAAGCTTCTAAGGGTTGCTTGGAGTGGATTGGAACGTCGAAAGGAGGAGCTAAAGCTGCTAAGTGTCACGACCCGTTCCGGGGCCCGTGACTGGTGCCTTACCCGGGCACCCAAGTAGTCCTACATCAGAGTAATCAGCGGAATATAAGACAAGACAAGAAACATTATGAAAAGAGAAACAGTTTATCTGAAGAAAAGCTTGCCTTTCGGCATATATATATATAACCCAAGTTTTGCGATTCATCCCAGTACTGATAGGACTACAGACCTCATGGAAGTAAACAACTATGGCGGGACGGGGCCCACCATACCTGAATGTACAACACTATCTCACAGGAGATCATACCCAAAAGTAGAGCCTCGGAGAAGATGGAGCTCGACACCAAAGCAAAGATCCTGAGGATGTGGATCTAGCACTGCTTGCCACCTGCGGCATGAGCGCCCCGAAGGAGGTCGATACAACGGTACCAAGTATGTGAAAGCGTAAAGTACTTAAATGAAATCAAAGTATTTAAAACCATTTGCAAATACAATCGGTTCAATTGCACATAGTGCCATATCACAAACAAGAACAATAATAGGTAAAGCGTAGCAGGTCTTTTCTAGGCGCGAATGATCGAAGCAAGGCGATCGCCCATAGTATCATTATGCGTGCCTAATCACGGACTCCGCGATCGCATGGAGTCACCAGAACCGCGTAGGTATTCCTCGCATCGAGGTAGCTAACCGGTACCCTCACGGACTCCGCGATCGCGCATAGTCTCGATAGACCGCGTAGTCACACGGACGCGCCGGCGTCCCGCGTCGGGATAAAACACCGGAATGATCAATCTGGAACTCCGCGACTCCGCATAGTCATACGACGCGTAGGCGTATAGACCCGCATCGGTGGCAAGCCCTCGGTATAATAAGTCAAGGGTAGGTGATATAATAACATTACAAGCGACTTACCGTTTAGCAACATAAGCGACAAGAATGACCCCCTTTCACAACATCACGAACACTATCACCGTAGCATCATAATGTCTATTTACCAACAATCTTACTACATCTTACAATCAATACAAGGTTTTATAACAAATAAGTAAACAGTTCCTTTTATCTTTCTTAAGTTGTTATACCTAACTTCCCATAAAGCTAGTATAACTCTTAAGCTTTTTGTTTAAAACCAAATATTTCTCTTACATTAAAAATGATTCGATATCAAGATTCTTATTATTGGGCTTAAGTCAAAAGACATTGTCGTAATGATTATTCGAGCTTAAGTCAAAAGACATTGCGTAATTATTATTCGGTTAACACGTATCGTCTACCGTCTATATATATATATCTTAAAATATCATGCTTAAGAGTATAGGAAGAATCACATACCTTCTCGTGAAAACCACGCCTTGAGTCGAATATGTCGCGCGAATCGACCTATAATAGTCAAATCGTCTATCAGCGTCTAGACTATTACGCTTGATTCTAAGCGAGAGGTTCTCTATTCTACGAAATTTGGACGCAACTTCCCTGCAGTCAAGCTACTCAAGTCTCGTGAAAGCAGTCACATGTAAGTATAGTTCAATTATTCTTCTTTTAAACCCTTCTACTGTGATAACAGTTCAATTCTATTCTTTAATATCCTTCTAAGTATTTTATACTTATTCCTATACTTCTACAGTATGTATTCTCTAATTACAAAAGAAGGATAAGATTATTTACCTCGATAAGCCCAAAATTATCCAAGTAAGCGTCGATCTGAGCGAGGTTTAGCTCACAATTTATGCGCTCAGATGGCTCGAGAACCCTTAGAAGTTCTTCACAACTTCTACTAAGTACTAAGGGATTTGGGCTAGGGTATTTAGGAATAGTAACTATACTTGGAAGACAACATTTCTACCAAGGGAGGGGGGGTAGATTTCGGCTAGGACTTACTAGGCTAGAGGGGGGTTTCGGCGAGGGCCTTCACAAGGGGAGGAGTGTTTGGGCCGAAAACACTACAAGAGAGGAGGGATTTTTCAAGACTTGGAAATTGATTTGTGGATAAAGAACTCTTCATCTTAAGGGGTATTTATAGGTCAAGAAATGGCCAACCAATGGCGAGATGATGCCAAGTGCAAGGCAAGTGTAAGGTGGAGATTTAGGCAAGTGTCCTTATCCATCTACTACACAAATATCCTACCAACTCCTTGACTTTGTGCAAGGCACAAAAACGTGCCAACAATGCCTCACTTTGCCGTCGATGAGGGTGACAAGTGTCACCCTCCGTTGGTCTAAAATATTTCATCTCTCGGAAAAATCATAAAATTATAAATGACATGGCGGAATTTACCCTACGAAGTTTAGTAAAGCGTTTAGTCGAAAAAGCGATTCTTTTAGTGAGTTGTGCCCAGTATTTTTCGTCAAGCCTAATCCTTAAGGCTAAACTTTTGTCGTCGCCCTTACGTCATACTGCGGAAATCTGGTATAACATTCTCCCCTCGCCAGAAACATTCGTCGAATGTTCCTTCCCAAACGATTAACGATAAAGCTTAAGCGGTTTGCAAGTGCCACGTAGCCGCAAAATAACACTTTAACAATTTCGAAATTTAAGACTAGCAAGTAGGAAACTAAGTTACACGGAGGTGTGAGAATAAGTGAGGATACTTCGCCTCATGTCCTCATCTTCCCAGCGTCATCTCCTTTACGAGCTCGTTCGCCACAAGACTTTGTGGAAGCCCGTCCTTGGTCATGACGCCTAACGACGATCGATTATCGCTATGGGAATCTCCTCATCGATAACCCCTCGATCACTGGACATCGTCAATCGGGTGTACCACTAGATGGATCCGATACACCTCGCCGGCGTAGAAATGTGAAACACGGATGCTTGCCTCCGGATCGGACGGCGAGATCCAACTCGTAAACGCCTTGCCTACCCTGCGGACAATCGATAGGGCCCGATGTACCTTGGTGAGTTTCCCTTTCTTCCGAATCTCATCACACCGCCATGGGTGACGCGCTTGAGAAAACCCAATCATCAGCTGCGAACTCGGATCTGGCGGCGATGATCTGCGTATGACCACATCGACTCTGCTGTCGATAGCGCTCTCGGATAAGCTTCGCCTTATCCACGCTGCTGCACCAAATCTGGTCCCATTAGCGTACCTCGCCAACATCAAACCAGCCTATCGGCGATCTGCACTTCCTCGTACAAGGCCTCGTAAGGCGCCGTCGAATCTTTGGGTGGTAGCTATTATTATCACATGAAACTCAACTGAGGCAAATGATCCTCGGCTACCACGAGTCTATAACACGGGCTCGCGGCATATCCTCGAAGTGCGGATAGTGCGCTCTGCTGTCCGTGCATGCGTGGATGGAATGCGATGCTCGAACTCACTGCGTCCTAAACCCTTGCGGAAGGACCTCCGGAGTTAGCGTAAGCGGGCTACTCTGCCGGATATGATGAAATAGGGACTCCATGCGATCGGCGATCTCTCGGATGTAAAGTCGGCATAATCCTCGGTAGAAAAAGTCGTCTGACGGGAAGAAAGTGGGCTGATTTCGTCGACCTATCGGCGATAACCCGTATAGAATCATGTCTCCTCCGAGTGCGAGGTAATCGTGATGAAGTCGTGTTGATCACCTCCGGCTTCGGTCGGGATCTCGATAAATGCGCAACAAACCACGGGCCTGCGGTGCTCTGCCTTCGCTGCGACAACCACGGGCGAGCTACGAACTCTGCAGCGTCCTCTTGAGCCGTCCACCGCGATACGGATCTAAGGTCGTGGTACATCTTGGTCGACCACGGATGGATGAAATGCTTGTATTTGTGTGCTTCCCGAGAACTGCTGCGAAGTCACGAAATATCTGGAACACCTGACCTTCCCTCAAACCTTAGCACCCGTGGTGCTACCTCAAAGGACCGCTTCCCGCCGAAGCGGTATCGCGATAGCGTGTCAAAGCGGATCCTCGGCTGTTGCCTCTTCGCCTCGCCGGCGATGGAAGACTTGGCAACCTCGCGAACTCGAACCCAGGCTATCGAAATTAATCAAGCGGACACGAGGCTCGCTAAGCGAAGCAAATCACGAACCGTGTCCGCCTGCTGCACGTCGATAGGCTCCCCGTCGACCTCGACTAGGCGTACGCCTGACATTGGCCTTCCCGGGTGAGTGCGGGATATCAACATCGTAATCCTTAAGCAACTCTAACCACCGTCTACGCCGTAAGTTCGGCTCCTGGTGAAGATATCTTTGGAGGCTCTTGTGGTGCATATAAATATCCACATGAACCCCATACAAATAGTGCCTCCAGATCTTGGCGTGAATCGCGGCGCGACTCAAATCATGGGTGGGGTAGTTCCTCTCGTGTTTCTTGGTGTCGGGATGCATGCTATAACCTTGCCTGCTGCGTCAACAGCATCCCAACCCGATGCACGCGTCCTGATACACGACATAACCGTGCGGACCTGCGGAAGAGTAAGAAGCGAGGCGGTCGTCGATCTCTCGCCAATGCCGGAAACCTACTCGCGGCATCAGTCCGG
The DNA here is from genome assembly GCA_029844215.1 of Przewalskia tangutica. Classification (NCBI taxonomy): domain Eukaryota; kingdom Viridiplantae; phylum Streptophyta; class Magnoliopsida; order Solanales; family Solanaceae; genus Przewalskia; species Przewalskia tangutica. The sequence goes on from JAQGDG010000643.1 coordinate 49,214, forward strand.
CGAAACTTAGGCCTTACGAGTCGGCTAGTCGATGGTGCGAGAGATAAGTAAACTTCTCTACGAACGTAGATAATAACTGCGAGGCCCGAGCTGCGAACCTGCGCCGGAGTAGTAGGTCTAGGCCAAGTCACATTGCCTCGATCTTGGCGTATCCACTGAATACCGTCGGCCCCGACAATATGCCCGAAAATCCACGAAGCTAACCAAAACTCACGTTTGGAAAACTTGGCGTATAGCTGCTGGTCGGAGAAGCGTCGGCCACGATCGCCGAATGCTCGCGTACTCACTCTGGCGAGAATAAACCAAGATATCATCAATGAACACTATCTAAGCGTGTCCAAAAATGGTTTGAACACTCGGTTCGTCAAATCCATGAATCTGCGGAGCATTAGTCGACCAAAAGACATGACCACGAACTCGTAATGCGTCGGGTCGAATGCGATCCTAGGGACATCAGCCTCTCGACTCGTGCACGATGATAGCGATCGCGGATCAATCTTGGAGAAACATCTCGCACCTGGCCCAGTCGAACAAATCATCAATCACAGGAAGAAGGGTATACATTCTTAATGGTCACCTTGTTGGTTTGTAATCAACACACGTGCGCGGCGTCCGTCCTTCTTCACGAACAATCTGGCGCTCCCGGGGAGAAACACTAGGCACGATGAAGCCGCTTCTCGGCAAATCTCTGGCGATCCTTGACTCTCAACTCGGCGGTGCCGTTACGTATGGCGGAATGGAATAGGCGAGTGTCTGCGACTCTGTCGATACAAAACTCTATCTCCTCTCGGGAGGATGCAGGAAGGTGCGTCAGAAACGCGTGCGGGAACTCTCGACTCTTTGGGCCCGAAAATGCGCTGCGACCTCGGTATCAAACACCGAGCGAGATGGTAGATATACCGCCTGCGCGTCTTCCCAGCCTTGAGGTAAGAAATAAACCTACCCGCCGGCGATCTGATGTTCCTCCGCTCGGCCAATGGCTCGCCGGAAGCTGGAACCGTACCACTCTCTCCTGCGATCTACATTGGCGTAGCAAGCTAGCCAATCCGTACCGTGATCGCGTCGAAATCGGTCATGTCGACTCATCAAGTCGTCTGCGGTCGGCGTATGATCCTTTGGACAAGCCACATATACCCGTAGAGCTACCCGAATCACCATTTGGCGTAGCTACCTCGAAAAGGTCTATGGACTCGGGCTCATCCACATCCTACTAGCGATAAGTGGAGATATATAGAAGTAGAACCGGATCTATCAGGCATCTTGTCGCGCCGAAAATCGGGCGTGGTGGTGCCTTACCGGCACCAGTGATAAATCGTCATCGGAAAATCAGCGCATAAAACATGAGTCATTTAACAGAGATATAATAAATAAGCGAGCCAAAAGCGATTGCCTTGGTATATCATAAAACACGAGCAGTTTAATCCTTTACAACCACACTTGTGATTACTACGGACCTCTAAGATTTCAACGACTATGGCGGGGCAGGGCGCCATACCACGAATGTACAGAACACAACTCGGGGAACACGCAAAAGATAAGCCTCGAAGAAAGCGGAGCTTGTCTGTTGGCTGTGATCCAGGCGGGGATCCTGGCCAGATGTACCTCTACTGCGGCGTGAGCGGCCACGAGAAGTCGATCTGGAGTACAGTATGTGAAAGCGTAAAAATCTGTAATGAAATCATACTAGTCTATATAAAGCGGGAGACATGTATGATAACCCAACTTCTGATTCCTGACATAAAGCGATCATATCGATCGAGGACTCGCCTCAGTCATCACTCAAATATAACTATGGGTCTCGCGCCAACATCAATCATGTTCGCATCATGGCGCGTACCCGGAGTGCGCCGGTGTAGGCGTGTCCATGATGCAACAATAATACCAATGCCCCGGCACGTACCGGAATTCTACCTCGGTGTGAACGCGTCCGTATGGCGTCAACAATAATATCTTGGGTGATCGACCACGCGCGTAGCCCGCATGCCGAATTCTACCTCGGTGTAGACATGTCCGTGTAACCACAATAACATTATATCGGGTAATCAACCCGACCGCGTGGCGCGTGCCGGGTCTGCGTCGGTGTAGGCATGTCCGTGTGACATCAATAACAAGATAATCAAAATGGAAACATACGTGGAATTCTCCATTTGCCCGGCCGTCGAGTAAGTTCTCGACAAGTCGGCCACGCCATCGAGAGAGCGGTAACACGAAATACCACGCTTGCACAACAAAGGCTATCATCACAAGCATAGGCAAGTTTCACAACAACAAGCGTAGTCGAGTTTCCTGACAACAAGCATAGGCAAGTTTCACACGACTCAAAGTACTTTCGTTTTATGCCAAAGTCGGGTTTTAACCCCAGTACTACATCGTTAAGTTCTTTTAAAGAGATCCATTTCTTTTATAAAAGTCACCAGATACGTAGTATTAGAATGACCAACCACGCTTCCTTTTCAAAACCAAGTAATGACATTCTTTTCCTAAGTTCGGTTTGCCTAGTTTGATTACTCGAAACTTATTTTCAAATGGTTTCATAGTTCCCAAACTTAATCATTTGATTCCTTTTAGAACAATTGAGTAACCTATGTCATATATGTGAGTAGTTTATTCTTGTTATAACGATCTTATTACAGTGACCGTGATCTAGAAAATGTAATATCATTTTGTCTTATCTTAGCTTATGCAGATGGAGGTTTCTACGGTTTTAATACAACACATCATTATTCAATACATTTTCCTTTTATTAGCAGCTGCGGTGGTGCGTGATACATTACGATTCCGAAATCGGTAAAACATTATCCACTTTAAAAACCAAGTACTCATTACTCATGAATGAGGTTTCACAAACATCCACATTAAAACAAATAAGTTAAGTCTCTTATCTTATAAGATCAAGTCTCTTAACTTCTAACGTGATAAACCATTTTCACTTACATAAGGTCGTTATAACTAACTTCCCGTAAAGCTATTATAACACCACATGTTTTAAACCAACCAAATCACTTAGCATTATGCGTCTACCGTACTACATAGTTCCACGACAATCATGCTAGAAAAGATAGGAAGAGGTTCGCATACCTCGCGACGATTTATCGACAATAAGCAAAATGCTCCAAGTACTACTGACGCTAGCCACCTTTCCACTCCTTGAGTAGAATACGCTACTCTTAGTCTTTCACTATAAAGGTCAAAACATCTATTAACCCCAAAACACAAGTTTCTATCTTTACATAGAAAATTAGTGACACCTCACACATGACAGCGTAAATCTCCTCTATCGAGGCGGCTACCAAGCCAACGGGGTTTACCGTCTACCGGGCGTGTACAATTCTACTCGATATACTACACAAGTCTGCAATACGATCTATGTAAATCTGATTGATTCGATTCTTTATTCTTGGGCTTAAGTCAAAAGCATTGCGAATACTAAGTATAGTTCCATTATACGATTATACTTCAACTATATATTCTAACAAACATGTAACTTCCAATTACAATAGAGGACAAGATAATTACCTCGACAAGCCCAAAATTATCCAAGTTATAATGTCGATCTGAGCAAGGTTTAGCTCGCTCCGTGCGCTCCAAACCACTCCAAACAACCCTTAGAAGTTCTAACCAACCTGCTCAAATCTTGACCAACTATGAAGATTTCCTTAGGGTTTCGGTTTGAGACTAAAAAGGACAAAAGGTAGTATTTGGGACTCTACATAAGAGGTATCTTTGGAATACTACAAGGTCTGAGGCTAAGGTATTTTGGGCATTATAACAATACTAGGAGTATTTGATACCATGAGGAGGGTATTATCTGAAAACAACTAGGCTAGGGGTACCCAGTGGAAGCCTCGCAAAGGGGAGGAAGCCTGCCGAAAGCTCACCAAAAGGGGGTAGACCTTTGGGCGAGAACAACTAAAGGGGAGGATATTTCAAGACTTAGAATGAAATGAGGATGAAGAAAAAACCTTGAAGCGAGGGTATTTATAGGGACACCAACGGACAAGATCAAGCCGTGTGGGGCAAGTGGATGGCGAAGATTGGCACAAGTGCACCTAACCTACTCCTTAAATCCTCATGAAAACAAAGACCCGAAAAGGGCCTTAAAACCTCTGGCGTGGCCTCTCAAGCCGTCGATGAGGGTGACAAGTGTCACCCTCCGTTGATCCAAAATGTTCCGCACTGGAAAAATCCATAAAAATACAAAGCGACATATGAATTTTCCCTTCGCAAAGTTCATAAGCGTTTAGTCGGCGACTCTGGCAGGGTGTTGTGCCTGGTAAAAATCGGCCAAGGGTGCCACATGGGGTGACACGTGTCGCCCCGGTCGCCAGAATATTTCGTCTTAGAAAATATCCAAATTCTAGAAATCTCAAAAACAAAGCGGGCCCAAAGCCAGTAAATTTCTCCGTGGGCCCAGCGTGACCATTTCAGAAAATAAAATCTCAAAATTCTAATATAATCTATGAAGTCCAAATACCAAATGGGAATCCAATTCCCGTTAACGAACCTTTTTCTTCACAAATAGCAGGAAACTTTTCGTCGAAAACTCATCTTTCTTTCTTTTCAAAATTTACTGCCGTACTCTCAAATGCGTGCGTCCTCACATACATACCACTGCAACTACAGGGTATAACATTCTCCCTCGCCGAAACATTCGTCGAATGTTCCTTCTGAGCGGATATCGATGAAGTTCCTCCAGCGAGTTGCAGCGCCACGGCAGCGCGAGATAACACACGTTATCTTCCTCCTTACTCGTTGTACCGCTTCTCGAACACCGAACTCTCGATGCGTATCATACTTGATCATTACTTCCGTTCCGAAAATCTCTGCAGTCACTACCTCGAACTTGGTCATCTTACTAACCTCAAACTTCCTAAGGCCATTCGGCCTGCGAACGCTACGGTCGAGCAGCGTTCCACGAACTCATACGATGATCATACAAACTTGGGCCTAGCATCCCGTGACCCTACCACTGGCGGGACCACCCGGAACTGACCCACCCCAAGCCGGGTTACGGTTTGACCGCAAATGGTCCTAAACCCGACCCGACGCCTTGAACTCTTGTTCCCGATCAGGAACAATCTTACTAATTCACGTCATGAAAGCTACCACTTCCGTCTCACACTACCCACGGACTTATCACACAAATAAATCCCGCGTATACACTACTCGATAAAGTCAAACATAAAATAAATCTTTAATCTCAAGACGACCTTACCGCAAGGTCTCGATCGTGACATAGTCTAAGGTTCGCACTTACCATGCCCCCACGTAACCTCGACTAAACATGTTTTCAAACTCACAATTAACATGGCGCTATTACGTACATAGCACATAATAATGAGACCATCATAACAAGCATACCAAAACTCTAGAGGTTGAGGATATGCACAAGCTACCGCTCATTTCTAATCATAGGCACGCCTGCAGTATGTATGAAAGCGATGAACCAGACCACGATCCGAAGGTGAGTCGTAACATCCGTGCTACCCTTGGTCGGACGGTTCCTGCAAAATGGCCTGCTGTCGCCAAAAATAACAAGCTCCTGGCACCGCGACACTCACGAAATGCGGTCTACCACATCGACCACAGCGAGGTAGGGGTGACCGCATCAGCAACACCGCACTTCGAAACACGAACCCTTGGAGCCACGACTGCTCCGAATACTACGAAGGTTGTGGAGGACCACTCTGCCTTGGCGGAGGTACAAAACTAGTATCTTTCTTGAGGCGGTCCGCCTCGAGCGTCAAAGGACCACTGTTGTTACGGCCTGCCTGCGATCTTGGTCGTTAGTTGACCTCTCGGGTGCCTCGCGTCCGGTCGTGAGCTGCGTGCGGGCAATGTCCGTGCGGTGAAGAAAACACCGCACAAGACTTCGGCCATATAATCATCTAGCGGTGGCGTGGCGATGCACCTATCCTCCATATCTGCAACTTCGCAGTGCATGCTCGAGCGAAGAATCGAACTCGACATTGTGCTCACGGCGGTCGCCCTCTGTCTCGGCATCAAAAATCTGTCGGCCGTGCCCTCGCAAATGCGGAGGCAAGAAGTGCGTGAGAAAGCCCGAAAACTCATCCCATGCTGCGGAGGTCATGCTCTCCCGGGAAAGCTCCGTGAATCAAACCAATCGGCGCGGTATCCGCGACGATGCGAACCAAAGGTCCGAACTCGGTCTCTGAAGCCTTGATCACGCGTGATCGTGTAGCTGCGGATGAACTCCTGCGGATCATCCTCGAGCCTCGACCCATAAAACTCTGGCGGGCTCTGACTCGAGAAAGTCCGTAGCCTCAAACTATCTGCTCGGGGTGAACCGGTGCTCTTTGGGCCAGGCTGCGTCGGCCTATCCTCATATCGTACGACCACGGCGGCAAGCCTGACCATCTCGCCAACCCGTCTCCTGCCCGGTGTGGGGCTGGAGGCTCGGTGCTGCCGGTCTCGGCCGACCATTCTTTGCGACTCAACCTCTTTGAGGTGGCGGCGTCACAAAACCCGCCGTCTGAAGCCTGACCTCAGTCTTGTGCGGGCTGCGCCTCGTGCTCCTCTGTATCTCACTAGCGGCACCTCGCCTTGCCCTTCTGGGCTCACGGTTGCCTTGCGGAGGCATAAGCGGTAAAAGCAGAGATCGTCGGAGGGTCCGACTTACAACACGACTCTAAGGCACGATCTCGGAATGAGAAGAATGGAAACCGATCCTAAATGTCCTATAGCCTCGATTATAGATGTGGTGCACAACACCGATAATCAAGACTACTGAACCACGATGCTAGACACTTTCAGGATTAGCGCTCACGATACCACTTTGTCACGCCCGAAATCGGGCGTGGTGATGCCTTACCGGGCACCCTAGTGATACATCGTCGAGAAAATCGGCGGAACATAAAACATGAGTCATTTAACAAGAGATATAATAAATAAGCAGGCTAACCAAAGCGGTTGCCTTCGGTATATACATAAAACACGAGCAGTTTAATCGCTTTACAACCACGCGCAGCGATACTACGACCTCACAAGATTTACAGCGACTATGACGGGACGGGGCCGCCATACCACGAATGTACAAGAACCTGCAACTCGAGAACACATGCAAAAGATAAGCCTCAGAAAGCGGGCTTGATCTGTTGGCTGTGATCCTGGCGGGGATCCACGGCGATGTACCTCTACCTGCGGCGTGAGCGGCCCGGGAAGTCGATGCAACGGTACAGTATGTGAAAGCGTAAAAATCGTAATGAAATCATACTAGTCTATATAAGCGGAGACATGTATGATAACCCAACTCTGATTCACAACATAAAGCGATCATATCGATCGAGGACTCAGCCTCAAGTCGTCACTCAATATAACTATGGGTCTCACGCCACAGCATCAATCGTGTTCGCGTCGTGGCGCGTGCCGGAGTGCGCCGGTGTAGACATGTCCGTGATGCAACAATAATACCAATGCCCGGTGGCCACGTGCCGGAATTCTACCTCGGTGTGAACGCGTCCGTGACGTCAACAATAATATCTTGGGTGATCAACCTGCCGCGTAGCCACGTGCCGGTTCTCGGTGTAGACATGTCCGTGTAACCGCAATAACATTATATCGGGTAATCAACGGCCGCGTGGCCGCATGCCGGATTCTGTCGGTGTAGGCATGTCCGTGACATCAACAACAAGCGATGTAATCAAAATGGAAACATACGGTGGAATTCTCCGTCAACGCCATGCGTCAAGTAAGTTCTCAACAAGTCGTGAGCCATCTGTCGAGAGAGATCGCGGTAACCGCAATACCACTTGGCCAAAGGCTATCATCACAAGCATAGGCGAGTTTCACAACAACAAGCATAGTCAAGTTTCACAACAACAAGCATAAGCAAGTTTCACCTGACTCAAAGTACTTTCGTTTTATGCCAAAGTCGGGTTTTAACCCCAAGTACTACATACGTTAAGTTCTTTTAAAGAGATCCATTTCTTTTATAAAAGTCACCGATACGTAGTATTAGAATGACCAACCCATTCCTTTTCAAAACCAAGTAACAACATTCTTTTCCTAAGTTCGGTTGCCTAGTTTGATTACTCAAACTTATTTTCAAATGGTTTCATAGTTCCCCAAACTTAATCATTTGATTCCTTTTAGAACAATTGAGTAACTATGTCATATATGTGAGTAGTTTATTCTTGTTATAACGATCTTATTACGACCATGATCTAGAAAATGTAATATCATTTTGTCTTATCTTAGCTTACATGCGGATGGAGGTTTCTCTTTGGTTTTAATACAACACATCATTATTCAATACATTTTCCTTTTATTACTTATTGCGATGGTGCGTCGATACACGTTACGATTCCAAATCGGTAAACATTATCCCTTTAAAACCAGTACTCATTACTCACGAATGAGGTTTCACACAAACATCCACATTAAAACAAATAAGTTAAGTCTCTTATCTTATAAGATCAAGTCTCTTAACTTCTAACATCGATAAACCATTTTCACTTACATGAGGTCGTTATAACTAACTTCCCGTAAAGCTATTATAACACCACATGTTTTAAACCAACCAAATCACTTAGCACGTATGCGTCTACCGTACTCGCAGTTCCAACAATCATGCTAGAAAAGATAGGAAGAGGTTCACGTACCTCGCGACGATTTATCGACAATAAGCAAAATGCTCAATCTCTGACGCTGGCCCTTTCCACTCGTTGGTAGAATACGCTACTCTTAGTACTTTCACTATAAAGGTCAGCGTCTATTAACCCCAAAACACAAGTTTCTATCTTTCTATAGAAAATTCGACACCACACACGCAGCGTAAATCTCTCTCTATCGGTATTACGAAGCCAACGGGGGTTTACATCTACGGGCGTGTACAATTCTACTCGATGTACTACACAAGTCTCTTGCAATCTGATCTATGTAAATCTGATTCGATTCGATTCTTTATTCTTGGGCTTAAGTCAAAAGACATTGCGAATACTAAGTATAGTTCCATATACGTTATCTTCAACTATATATTCTAACAAACATGTAACTTCCAATTACAATAGAGGACAAGATAATTACCTCGACAAGCCCAAAATTATCCAAGTTATAATGTCGATCTGAGCAAGTTTAGCTCGCTCAGTGCGCTCAAACCACTCGAACAACCCTTAGAAGTTCTAACCAACCTACTCAAATATTGACCAAGTATGAAGATTTCCTTGGGGTTTGGTTTGAGACTAAAAAGGACAAAAGGTAGTATTCGGACTCTACATAAAGAGGTATCTTTGGAATACTACAAGGTACAAGGCTAAGGTATTTTGGGCATTATAACAATACTAGGGAGTATTTATTACCACGAGGAGGGTATTATCTGAAAACAACTAGGCTAGGGGTACCGCGAGAGCCTCCTAAGGGGAGGAAGCCTGCCGGCGAGATCTCAAGGGGTAGACCTTTGGGGCGGAAACAACACTAAAGGGGAGGGATATTTCAAGACTTAGAATGAAATGAGGATGAAGAAAAAACCTTGGCGAGGGGTATTTATAGGGACACCATGACAAGATCAAGCCGTGTGGGGGCAAGTGGATGGCCAAGATTGGCACAAGTGCACTAACCTACTCGTAAATCCCTCACAAACAAAGACCCGAAAGGGCCTTAAAACCTCTGGCGGTGGCCTCTCAAAGCGTCGATGAGGGTGACAAGTGTCACCTCCCGTTGATCCAAAAATGTTCGCCGCTCGGAAAAATCCAAAAATACAAAGCGACATAGCGAATTTTCCGCCATAAATTCATAAGCGTTTAGTCAACGACTCTAGCGGTGTTGTGCTGAGGTAAAAATCGGCCAAGGGTGCCAGCATGGGGTGACACGTGTCGCCCCGGTCATTCGAATATTTCGTCTTCGAAAATATCAAATTACAAATCTCAAAAACAAAGCGGGCCCATAGCAGTAAATTTCTCCGTGGGCCCAGCGTGACCATTCAGAAAATAAAATCTCAAAATTCTAATATAATCTATGAAGTCCAAATACCAAATCGGGAATCAATTCCCATTAACGAACCTTTTCTTCACAAATAGCAGGAAACTTTTAGTGAAAACTCGCGTCTTTCTTTCTTTTCAAAATTTACAGTACTCTCGTCTGCGTCCTCGCATACATACCACAACTACGGTATAACACATACAATCAAATCCAGAAATTGATAAGGTACACCTGGCGACATCGGTGAGGCCTCACGATCTGCCTTGGACAGAGCATAAATCTGATTCGAGGCCGCCAGAACTGAGACCCGCCACGACCTGCCGCGACCTGGCGGCCCGTAGTACCACGCCTCGGGCGAGCTAGGAGATGATGAACCGGGACCTGACCACCTAGGTGAGCCTACCACCGCGCCGCCCCGGTCGGACAAACTCTCGCGTAATGACCTGCGGCCACAGTATAGCAAGCTCGGAGTAGTACTATAGCTCCGGAGTAGTACTACGACTCCACGAATGGAATCTACCACAGCGGACTGCAGCGGACCTCGATCGGTTAGCACCCTTGCTACCGAAGTCAGAAGTCACGGGCCACACGCCCCGAATGCTCTGGCTGTACCAAAAGCGATGTAGGAGTGCTCACGGTGGTGTGGTGCAAATCTAGGCGTCTGCGAGGCCGACCACCCGAGAACTACCAAAGAACCGGCGTCTTGGCCTTCTGCTGGCGATATCGTCCACGTCGGTCTCTACGCTCGCATCATCAAGTGTATGAGCTGCGTCGGGTAATGTCGTCTGGTGAAGAGACACACCGCATGAACTCGGCGTATAATCATCTAGCCGGTGACATAGCGATGCACGGTCCTCCATATGCTAAGCGCGAGGACATGCTCGAGCCAACGAATCGAACTCGATGTTGTACTCCACTAAATGTCGTCCTCTGCTGCGTGACAAAAATCTGTCGGCGTGCCCTCGCCGTCGGAGGCAAGAAGTGCGTGAGAAAAGCCTCGAGAACTCATCCCAGTAGGCGAGGGCGCGTGCTCTCCGGGATAACTCCCGTGAATCAAACCAATCGATTGCGGTATCACGCGGCCGATGCGAACCGAATCGCGGACTCGGTCTCCGGCGCTGATCACTCTCATAATCCTCTGTGGCGGCGGATGAACTCTTGCGGATCATCCTCCGGCCTCGACAGTAAAACTACGGCGGGCTCTGACTCGAAGTCCGTAGCCTCGAACTATCGCCTGGTGAACCACGGTGCGGCCCGGAAATGGAAATGGGCTGCTGCATCGGCTGTCCTCATGTTTGGCCACGATCACGGCCAATAGGCGGGCCGTCTCCTTGTACCTAACTCCTCGCCCGGTGTGGGACGGAGAGTGCGGTGCGTGGTCTCTCTTTGGCGCCGGCGTCATGGAACTCAGCCAGTCTCGGGTATAGGCGGGCTGAGCCTCGTGACTCTCGGTGTCCTACTAGCGACTCTCCGCCTTGCCGCCACTGGGCGGGTTGCACTGCGTGGAGGCATAAGCTGTTCTGAGAAAGGAATACGTTAGAGGGTCGACTTATAACGACTCTGAGGCACGATCTCAGTGAGAAGAATGAAACCAATCCTAAATATCCTATAGCCTCACGATTATTGGTGTGGTGCACAACACATCGATAATCAAGACTACTAGATGCGATGCGTAGACACTTTCAGAGGATTAAGCGCTCACGATACCACTTTTGTCACGACCCGTTCGGGGCGTGGCTAGTGCCTTAGGGCACCCAAGTAGTCATACATCGAGTGTCGGCGGAATATAAGACAAGACGAAACATTATGAAAAGAGAAGCAGTTTATCGAAGAAAAGCTTGCCTTTGGCATATATATATAACCCGAGTTTTGCGATTACATCCCAGTATCTGATAGGACTCTGAACCTCTGAGAAGTAAACACCTATGGCGGGACGGGGCCAGCCATACCACTGAATGTACAACACTATCTACAATACAGGGAGATCGTACCCAAAGTAGAGCCTCGAGAAGATGGAGCTCACGACACCAAAGCAAAGATCTAAGGATGTGGATCTAGCACTGCTTGCCCTTAAATGCGGCATGAGCATCCCCGAAGGAGGTCGATACAGGTACAGTATGTGAAAGCGTAAAGTACTTAAATGAAATCAAAGTATTTAAAACCATTTTGCAAATCTGATCGATTCAGTGCGCATAGTGCGTATCACAAACAAGAACAATAATAGGTAAGCGTAACAAGTCTTTTCTAGGCGCGAATGATCGAAGCAAGGCCGATCGCCCATAGTATCGTTATCGTGCCTAATCACGGACTCCGCGATCGCATAGGTCACTTGCGACCCGCGTGAGGTATTCCTCGCGTCGGGGTAGCTAACCCGGTACCCTCGGACTCCGCGATCGCGTAGTCTCGATAGGCGCGTAGTCACCTGGACCGCGGCATCCCCGCGTCGGGATAAAACACCGGAATGATCAATCCTGGAACTCCCGCGACTCGCGTAGTCATACGGGCGCATAGGCGTATAGACGCGTCGAGGTGTGAGCCCGGTATAATAAGTCGAGGGTAGGTGATATAATAACATTACAAGCGACTTACCGTTTAGCGTAAGCGCAACAAGAATGACCCCGCTTTCACAACGTCACAAGACACTAACACACGTGGCGTCATAATGTCTATTTACCAACAATCTTACTACGTCTTGCAATCAATCTGAGGTTTTATAACAAATAAGTAAACAATTCCTTTTATCTTTCTTAAGTTGTTATACCTAACTTCCCATAAAGCTAGTATAACTCTTAGCTTTTGTTTAAAACCAAATATTTCTCTTCTGTTAAAATGATTCGATGTCAGATTCTTATTATTAGGGCTTAAGTCAAAAGACATTATAGTAATGATTATTCGAGCTTAAGTCAAAAGACATTGCGTAATTATTATTCGATTAACACGTATACGTCTACAGTACTATATATATATCTTAAAATATCATGCTTAAGAGTATAGGAAGAATCACATACCTTCTGCGAAAACCACGCCAAGTCGAATATGTCGCCTTGAGAGAATCGACTATAATAGTCAAACACGTCTATCAGCGTCTGAACTATTACGTAAGCGATTCTAGCGAGAGGGTTCTCTATTCTACGGAAATTTGGGCGGCATTTCCCTGCCGTCAAGCTACTCAAGTCTCGTGAAAATAGTCGCATGTAAGTATAGTTCAATTATTCTTCTTTTAAACCGCCTACGTGATATGATTCAATTCTATTCTTTAATATCATTCAAGTATTTTATACTTATTCTATACTTCTACGGTATGTATTCTCTAATTACAAAGAAGGATAAGATTATTTACCTCGATAAGCCCAAAATTATCCAAGTAAAAGCGTCGATCTGAGCAAGGTTTAGCTCTTTATGCGCTCAGATAACTCCGAGAACCATTAGAAGTTCTTAACAACTTCTACTACGTACTAAGGGATTTGGGCTAGGGTTTTTAGGAATAGTAACTATACTTGGAAGACAACATTTCTACCAAGGGAGGGGGGGTAGATTTCGGCTAGGACTTACTAGGCTAGAGGGGTTTCGGCGAGGGCCTTCATGAGGGAGGGAGTGTTTGGGCGAAAACACTCTGAGAGGAGGGATTTTCAAGACTTGAAATTGATTTGTGGATGAAGAACTCTTACGTCTTAAGAAGTATTTATAGGTCAAGAAATGGCCAACCAATGGCGAATGATGCCAAGTGCAAGGCAAGTGTAAGGTGGAGATTTAGGCAAGTGTCATATCCATCTACTACACAAATATCCTACCAACTCCTTGACTTTGTGCAAGGCACAAAAAAGCGTGCAACAATGCCTCACTTTGCCGTCGATGAGGGTGACAAGTGTCACTCTCGTTAATCCAAAATATTTCATCTCTCGGAAAAATCCGCAAAAATTATAAATGACATAGCCGGAATTTACCCTACGCAAGTTTAATAAAACGTTTCGTCGAAAAATGATTCTTTTAGTGAGTTGTGCCCAAGTATTTTTCGTCCAAAGCCTAATCCTTAAGGCTAAACTTTTGTACGTACGCCCTTACGTACATACTCTGGAAATACGGGGTATAACACTAAAGATCGACTTGTAATCTTGGATCATATTTGGGCTAAATGAGGTATAATCTTCGTCTTACTTTTGTAATTGAAGATTCCATGTTATTATAAGTTAGAAATGATCATGTGATATGTGTTATGAAGATTGATAAGTGTTATGGAAATTTGGAAGCTCAAATCCGAAAATGACATGTTAAGCCATTTGAAATTGAAATACAATTTGGTCGATAATTACAATCGTCGCATGTTTACCTACTTGAGGATTGTAGTAGTTATAATCAATTGTGGCTAGATAACATGTTATATTAAACCACTTGGATTGAAAAGGGATTGGAAAGCAATTTGTATTGTTGTCCTATTTTGCGAATGGACATTATGTTGGACTAGTTTGATATTTATTGTGGGGCGGAATTTTACAAGTCTTTATTAAGAGTGTAATCACCTATTGTTAACTACTTTGTTGAGCCTTAAATGTGGCGTGTATGGTTAATGAATTCGGCTGAAAAGGTGGCAAAGTATGTAGAAACAAAGGAAGTCTTTGTCAGATTTTAAAGTAGAATTTAGTGACATTGCACTTGGAATATTCTACGTTTGAAGTAAGAAGTTAATAGGCGTACTATGGTCATTATAGGTTGACATACTACATGGCGTATTGGACTTAGCAAGTGGATTAAGCGAAGAGGTATGTGGAACTTTCTTATCTCATGAGCATGAATAAGTTGTAAATGTGTAGCCGAACGGGCAGGTGCGGTGCCTTACCGGGCACCTAGTGATACAACATCGAGAGAAAACCGGCGGAAAATAAAACATGAATCATGAAACAAGAGATATAATAAATAAGCAGGCCAGCCAGCGATTGCCTTGGTATATCATAAAACCCGACAGTTTAATCTTTTTACAACCACGCCAGTTCTCTGAGACCTCTAAGATTTCTGGCGACTATGGCCGGGCGAGGCCGCCATACCCACGAATGTACAAGAACCTACAACTCGGGGAACACATGCAAAAGATAAGCCTCGAGAAGCGGAGCTTCCAACAGCTGGCGAGATCCTAGGCGAGGATCCACGGCCGATGTACCTACTGCGGCATGAGCGGCCCGAGAGGAGGTTAGTCTGGCGGTACCAAGTATGGCTTGTCAAATCACGTAAATGAAATCATAATAGCTTAAAAGCGGGAGACATGTATGATAACCAAAATCGATGCCGACATAAAAGCGATCAAGTCGGGGACTCGCCTCAAAGTCACCACTCAAATATAACTATGGGTCTCAGCCGTACATCCGTCATGTTCGCATCGTGGCGCGTGCCGGAATCTGCCTCGGTGTAGCGTGTCGTGATGCAACAATAATAACAAGGCGCGTGGCCACGTACCGGAATCTGCGTCGGTGTAGACATGCCCGTAACCTCGATATGATATCTTTGGGTGGTCGACCTGCGCGTAGCCGCGTGCCCGAATCTTTGCGTCGGTGTAGACACGTCCATGTTGCG
The DNA here is from genome assembly GCA_029844215.1 of Przewalskia tangutica. Classification (NCBI taxonomy): domain Eukaryota; kingdom Viridiplantae; phylum Streptophyta; class Magnoliopsida; order Solanales; family Solanaceae; genus Przewalskia; species Przewalskia tangutica. Next base: position 64,712 of record JAQGDG010000643.1, read on the forward strand.
GTAATAACCATATATCGGGTAATCAACGGACGCGTGGCGCGTGCCGGAATCTTTGCGTCGGTGTAGACATGTCGTATGACGTCAACCAAGGCGATGTCAAAATGGAAACATACCGTGGAATTCTCCGTCAGCGCGGCCGCGTCCAGTAAGTTCTCGACAAGTCAGCGGCCTGCATCGAGAGCGGCGGTAACGCAAGTACCCGCGCAACAAAGGCTCGTCACGAGCATGAGCAAGTTTCTGCGACAACAAGCCGCAGGCAAGTTTCACAACAACAAGCATAGGCAAGTTTCACAACAACAAGCGTAGGCAAGTTTCACAACAACAAGCATAGGCAAGACAACTCAAGTACTTTCATTTTATGCCAAAGTCAGGGTTTTAACCTAAAGTACTACGTCGTTAAATTCTTTTAAAAGAGATCCATTACTTATAAAGTCACCGATACGTAGTATTAGAATGACCACCCACTTCCTTTTAAAAATCAAGTATGACATTCTTTTCCTAAGTTCGGTTTACTGGTTTGATTACTCGAAACCTCGTTTTCAAATGGTTTCATAGTTCCCAACTTAATCACTTGATTCCTTTTTAGAACAATTGAGTAATATATGTCTCGCGTGAGAGTAGGTTATTCTTGTTTACAACATTCTTATTCTGACCATGATCTAGAAAATGTATATCATTTTGTCTCGTCTTAGTTTCTATGCGGATGGAGGTTTCTTGGTTTTAATACAATTCATCATTTTCAATACATTTTCCTTTATTATTTGCGATTGGTGCGCCGATACACGTTACGATTTCGAAATCGTAAAACATTATCCACTTTAAATAAAACCAAGTACTCATTACTCATGAATGAGGTTTCAACAAACTTCACATTAAAACAAATAAGTTAAGTCTCTTATCTTATAAGATCAAGTCTCTTAACTTCAACATCGATAAACCATTTTCTTTACCTCTCTTAAGACATTATACCTAACTCCCGTAAAGCTAGTATAACTCTTTTTAAAACCTTTAAAACCAAGTGTTACTCTCATTCAAAGCGATTTATAAATCTTTTGAAATACATCAAGTTCTTTATTATAACTAGCGATTTATAATTCACATCGATTACCTTTTAAAACCACAAAGTATTTTCTTACCTACGTAAAGTGTTATAACTTGACTTCCCGTAAAGCGTTATAACACTTTTATGTTTAAACAATCGAAACCACGATTAACACGTATGCGTCTACCGTACTACATAGTTCACACATATCATGCTAGAAGAGATAGGAAGAGGTTCACATACCTCGCGGCGATTGTCGACTAATAGCAGCGCTCAGTACCTCAGCCGGCTACTCCTTAAGCCGAGTGGATCACTCCACGTGGTACTTGACCTATAAGGCCACAAGGCGACATTAACATCTAGATCTCAACGTTCCATAATCTCTGAGAAAATTGGCGCCTCCCCGCCACAGCGCAAATCTCGCCTTCTATCGAGTAGCTACGAAGCCAACGGGGTTTACGCCTAACCGGGCGTGTACAATTTTACTACGATAATACTACACAAGTCTCATGTCTGATCTATAATTCTGATTGATTCGATTCTTAATTCTTGAGCTTAAGTCAAAAGACATTGCCACGATACTAAGTATAGTTCTATATATAGTATCTTGTTATATATTCAAACATGTAATTTCAATTACAATAGAAGAATGATAGTGTTTACCTCGATAAGCCCAAAATTATCCAAGTATAAAGTCGATCTGAGCAGCGCAGCTCTACTCAGCGCTCCAAACAACCCTTAGAAGTTCTAACCAACACTTACAACTTCAACAACGGGTGAAGATTTCCTTAGGGTTTAGTTTTTGTGGCTAAAGGAAGTATAATCGTATTTTACGGGCTTTGTATAAGTGTAACCTTGGGAATACTACAGGTATTGGAGGTATTTGGACATTATAACAATATTAGGAGAGTATTTCTATACCATGACAAAGGGTATTATCACGAAAACAACTAGGCTGGGGTACCCATGGCGAGGCACCATGAGGGGAGGGTGGCCTCTCGGCCAGGCTCGCTCGAGGGGTAGTGTGGCGGACGAATTGCTCGCAAGAGGGAGGGAGTATTTTCTTGGAATTTCACAAGTGTGGATGAAGAATAACTCTTGCATTAGAGGGTATTTATAGCAAAACCAAAAGCCAACGATGGCGAGATCCTTCCAAGTGTATAGCAAGTGTAAGGCCAAGATCAAGCCAAGTGCACCCTAACCTACTCCACAAAACATGGCACAAAACAAGCCACAAAACAAGGCGCAAAACCATGAACCAATCGGCGAGGCGAGCCTCCTCTTTCTGAGTCGATGAGGGTGACAAGTGTCGCCTCGTTAATCCAAAAATGTTAAAGTCGCTCGGAAAAATCCATAAAATACTAAATGACATAGCGGAATTTTCCCAGCGTAGGTAATGGAAGCGTTTAGTCGACGACTCTGTTAGGCACTTGTGCCCAAATTTCGAACCAAAGCCAATTCTTAAGGCAAAAATTTTATCGTGCGCCTACGCGTACGTACTGCGGAAATACGAGTATAACATTCTTCCCCCGAAACATTAGTCGAATGTTCCTTAGTCTCAAAACAACGGCGTCGGTATAGTCTTCCAACTGCTATCGTCTGAAAACAATCGTATGCCACGCTGGTCACGAAAACACCGTTCACTTCTCCCTTTTCGCGATGCACGTCACGAACACTCGAACTTCGTTCTAGTGTCAGTGCCACGCTCTGTCAACGCTTACATTCCCGACCCTTGGAGTCGCTACCTCGAGCTTGGTCATCTCGCTAACCTCGATTTCCCTAAGGCCATTCCGGCCTTCCGAACTGATTACGATCGAGCGTATCCACGAACTCATCGATGGTCATCTAAACTTGGGCTAGCACCTCGTGACCACGCCACTGGCGGGACCACCCGGTGACCCTTCCCGAAAGCGGGGCGGGTTGGCGCGACATGCCAACCCGACCCATTTGTGGCGCCCGACTCTCTAATTTCTTGATCAGAACAATCTTACCTCTACAGTCATAAGCTACCACTTCCATTTCCACTACCGAGGACTTACCCTTTTCACTAACGGGTTTCTAAATCACATTTTAGCACAAAGCTATCCAAACATATCATTAAACACATCAACAACATCAATACACACAAAACTCTAGAGGTTAGGATATACGAAACTAGGCGGTTCGAGGCCATTAAAGCGGAAGCTTCCACGCGACCTCTAGTGGCCATGCTGCTCTAGTAGTGCATGCTATCCTACCGGTGCTACCACAGTCGGACGGTCTCTCGTCATATGGCCTGTTGGCGCAAGAATAACAAGCTCCCTTGCTACGACACTCTCGAAATGCGGTCTACGCATCGACCACGGCGAGGTAGGTGTGCATCTGATCCCAACGCCCTACTCACGAACATCCCGAGCACAGAGCCACGACGCTCCGAATATCCCGAGGTCGAAAGGCTGCGGAGGACCACTGCGCAATGGCGGAGTACATAACTAGTCTGCTTTGAGGCGGTCGCCTCGAAAGTCGCCAAAATATCCGGTAGTCTTGGCCTTAACCTGTGGCGGTCCGCTGCGTCGATCTCTGCGCTCGCCGCACGCAGTCGTGAGCACGAATGCGGGCAATGTCCGTGCGGTGAAGAAACACCGAACAACTCTGCTAGGTAATCGTGAGCCACTGTAACATATCGGTGCACTCGATCCTCCATACTAGCTACTAATGCGGGAACATACAGGGCGATGAGTCGAACTGCATTGTACTCCCGGCTATGCGCGGATTACGCCTCAACGTCAAAAATCATGGCCGAGCCCTCGCCGTTTGTGGAGGCAGAAATGTGCCGGAAGGCCCAGAAAACTTCGTCCCAACGGTGGAAGTCATGCTCTCCCGGGAAAGCTCCGCGAGTCAAACCAATCATTGCGGTATCACGCGGCCGTCGCGAACAAATATCACTGATTCGATCTGAAGCCTTGATCACGCATGATCTCTGCGGCGCGGATGAACTCCTGCGGATCATCCTCGGCCTCGACCGTAAAACTCGAGCGGGCTACAACTAAGAAATCCAGTAGCCTCAAGCTATGCGCCTCGGGTGCACTACAGTCTTCTTTGGGCTGAGGCTAGCTGCGTCGGCCTATCGCCATGTCGGCCCGCAACCACGGCGATAAGCGAGCCGTCTCGCGTGACCCGTCTCCCGCTCGGTGTGGGGTGGAGGCTCAGTCTTGTAGTCTCGGCCCAGCGCTGCGGCTCTAAGCTCTCTTTGGTCTTTGGCGGCGTCAAAACTCGCCGTCTGAGCCTTTACCTCAGTCTTGGCCAGGGCTGCGCCCTCGTACTCCTCAGAATCACTAGCGACTCCTCGTGCCTTGCCGCCCAGGCCACTGGTTGCCTTCGCGAGAGCATAGCGGTAAAAGCGAAACACGTCGGAGGGTCCGACTTACAACACGGCTCTAGGCGCGATCTCGGAATGAGAAGAATGGAAACCAATCTAAATGTCCTATAGCCTCACGATTATAGATGTGGTGCCTGACACGCAGATAATCAAGACTACTAGGCAGTGCGTAGACACTTTCAGAGGACTAAGCTCTCGATACCACTTTGCGCCGAACGGGCGATTCTGGTGCCTTACCGGGCACCCTAGTGATACAACATCGAGAGAAAACGGCGGAAAATAAAACATGAATCATGAAACAAGAGATATAATAAATAAGCAGGCCAACAAGATTGCCTTGGTATATCATAAAACCGACAGTTTAATCCTTTTACCACACTTGTGATTCTACGGACCTCTAAGATTTCTGGCGACTATGGCGGGACGGGGCCCCGCCCACGAATGTACAGAACCTGACTCGGGGAACCACATGCCAAAAGATAAGCCTCGGAGAAAGCGGAGCTTCCCAACTGGCGAGATCCTAGGCGAGGATCGACCGATGTACCTCTGCACTGGCATGAGCGGCCCCGAAGGAAGTCGATCTGTGGTACCAAGTATGTGGCCCAATCAAATCACGTAAATGAAATCATAATAGCTTAAAAGCGAGAGGCGTGTATGATAACCAAAATACGATGCAACATAAAAACAGTCAAGTCAGGGACTCACGCCCTCAAAGTCACCACTCAAATATAACTATGGGTCTCACGCCCCTACATCCATCATGTTCGCGTCGTGGCGCGTGCCGGAATCTTGCCTCGGTGTAGGCGTGTCCGTGATCTGACAATAATAACAAGGCGCGTAGCGCGTACCGGAATCTGCGCCGGTGTGGGCGTGCCCGTGTAACCTCGATAACAATATCTTTGGGTGGTCGACCTGCGCGTGTCCACGTGCCCGAATCTTTGCGTCGGTGTAGACCGTCCGTGTTGCGATAATAACCATATATCGGGTAATCAACGACGCGTGGCCGCGTGCCGAATCTGCGTCGGTGTAGACATGTCCGTATGACGTCAACAACAAGGCGATAATCAAAATGGAAACATACGTGGAATTCTCCGTCACTTTGCGGCCGCGTCGAGTAAGTTCTCGACAAGTCAAGGCCTCTGTCGAGAGGCGGTAACCGCAGTACCACGGCTTGCCGCAATGAGGCTCGTCACGGCATGAGGCAAGTTTCGCGACAACAAGCAGGCGAGTTTCTGACAACAAGCATAGGCAAGTTTCGCAACAAGCGTAGGCAAGTTTCACAACAACAAGCATAGGCAAGTTTCACGCAACAAGCGTAGGCAAGTTTCACAACAACTCGAAGTACTTTCATTTTTATGCCAAAGTCAGGGTTTTAACCTAAAGTACTCACGTCGTTAAATTCTTTTAAAGAGATCCATTACTTATAAAGTCACGATACGTAGTATTAGAATGACCAGCCCATTCCCTTTTAAAAATCAAGTAACAGCATTCTTTTCCTAAGTTCGGTTTGCCTAGTTTGATTACTCAAGCTTCTCATTTTCAAATGGTTTCATAGTTCCCAAACTTAATCACTTGATTCCTTTTAGAACAATTGAGTAATATATGTCTCGCGTGAGAGTAGGTTATTCTTCTTTACAACATTCTTATTACAATGACCGTGATCTGAAAATGTATATCATTTTGTCTCGTCTTAGTTTCTATGCGGATGGAGGTTTCTCTTGGTTTTAATACAATTCATCATTTTCAATACATTTTCCTTTATTAACATTGCGATGATGCAGCCGATACACGTTACGATTTCGAAATCGGTAAAACATTATCCACTTTAAATAAAACCAAGTACTCATTACTGCGAATGAGGTTTCACACAAACCTTCACATTAAAACAAATAAGTTAAGTCTCTTATCTTATAAGATCAAGTCTCTTAACTTCTAACGATAAACCATTTTCTTTTCCTCTCTTAAGACATTATACCTAACTCCCATAAAGCTAGTATAACTCTTTTTAAAACCTTTAAAACCAAGTGTTACTCTCTTCCAAAGCGATTTATAAATCTTTTGAAATACATCAAGTTCTTTATTATAACTAGCGATTATAATTCACATCGATTACCTTTTAAAACCACAAAGTATTTTCTTACCTACATAAAGTTTGTTATAACGACTTCCCATGCGTTATAACACTTTATGTTTTAAAACAATCAAACACAGTTAACACGTATGCGTCTGCAAATCTACATAGTTCCACATATCGTACTAGAAGAGATAGGAAGAGGTTCGCATACCTCGCGGCGATTGTCGACTAATAGCAAGCGCTCCAAGTACCTCAAACGGCTACTCCTTAAGCCCAGTGGATCGCTCCATGCGTAGTACTTGACCTATAAGGCCACAAGCGCATTAACGTCTAGATCTCGGCGTTCCATAATCTCTGAGAAAATTGGCACCTCCCCGCCAGCGCCGTCTCGCTTCTCTATCGAAGGCTACCAAGCCAACGGGGGTTTTACCGCCTAAGGGCGTGTACAATTTTACTACGATGTAATACTCGCAAGTCTTGTAATACGATCTATGTAATTACTGATTCGATTCGATTCTTAATTCTTCAGGCTTAAGTCAAAAGACATTGCCACAGTACAAAGTATAGTTCTATATATAGTATACTTCAACTATATATTCAAACATGTAATTTCCAATTACAATAGAAGGACAGTAGTGTTTACCTCGATAAGCCCAAAATTATCCAAGTATAAAGTCGATCTGAGCAGCGGCTTAGCTCCTACTCGGCGCTCAAACAACCCTTAGAAGTTCTAACCAACCTTACAACTTCAACAACGGGTGAAGATTTCCTTAGGGTTTCGTTTTTGTGGCTAAAGGAAGTATAATCGTATTTTCTGGGCTTTGTATAAGTGTAACCTTGGGAATACTACAAGGTATTTGGACATTATAACAATATTAGGAGAGTATTTCTATACCTGACAAAGGGTATTATCTGAAAACAACTAGGCTAGGGGTACCCACGGCCAAGCACCAAAGGGGAGGGTGGCCTGCGGCGAGGCTCGCTCGAGGGGGTAGTGTGGCGGACAATTGCTCGCAAGAGGAGGAGTATTTTCTTGGAATTTCACAAGTGTGGATGAAGAATAACTCTTGCATTAGAGGGTATTTATAGCAAAACCAAAAGCCAACCAATGGCGAGATCCTTCCAAGTGTATAGCAAGTGTAAGGCGAAGATCGAGCCAAGTGCACCCTAACCCTACTCCAAAACATGGCACAAAACAAGCCACAAAACAAGGCACAAAACCATGAACCAATCGGCGAGGCCAAGCCTCCTCTTTCGTCAATGAGGTGACAAGTGTCACCCTCCGTTGATCAAAAATGTTAAATCGCTCGGAAAAATCCGCAAAAATACTAAATGACATGGCGGAATTTTCCCAGCGTAAGTAATGGAAAGCGTTTAGTCGAAAGCGACTCGATTCGGCACTTGTGCCCAAATTTCGAACCAAAGCCAATTCTTAAGGCAAAAATTTATCGTGCGCCGCGTGCATACTGCGGAAATACGAGTGCAACAAAATGTATAGTACGGTAGACGTACAAAATTTTGACAATCTAGTCCATTTGATATCCTTGGTTTATCTTAAAAATGTTCAAGTTGGTTGAGTTAGGGAATTAACTCACTTGTTTAACTATTAAGGATATCTTGGTTTTTAAAAGTTAAGAGACTTTAAGTATGTTGAAAGTATTGTTGATACTTGTCTTGTTGGAAAGTTTAAGTCTCTTGGTTATAAAGAAGAATGTAAGTTTGTAAAGTATAAAAAGCTAGTATAACGGCTTTATGGGTAGTTAGTTATAATAGCTTTATGGAAAGTTAAAAAAGTGGGTTACTCACAATTAATATAAGTATGATAAATGACTTGAAATAATGAAAGACAAATTGATTTAAAGGCATCGATTGCTTAAAGTTTTAAAAGAAAGAAGTCAGATTTAGAAGCCTATAATTGTATTTCTAAAAGGTATTGTGACTTGTCTTGAAAAGTAGTTATGACTTAATACTATGGTTATTAGTATCTTGGAAGATTTGTATGAAAAAGTCATTTTAAAAGAGTAGAAATCATTAGTACTTTGGGTTAAATTCGGATATTTTTATAATGACATGTTAGTGCCTTAAGTAAACTAAAATGAGAGTGTACATGTATAAGACTAATAAGAAGTTAGGGGATTTCTTAACTTGCTTATATATGGTATGATAAGCCGGTAGTGCTTATGTTATGTTTGATAAGCGGTAGTGCTTATGTTATGTCACGATAGCCGGTTTGTGCTAGTGGTATATTATTCATTGTAAATTCGTTCCAGGGTTTGTGGCATTTGCATATTAGTGGATTTGCTACCCGTGATCACGAGAATACCTCATGCGGGTCCGTAAGGCCTTATGCGGGTGAAATAGTCCCATGCGGGACGGATCGATCCTATCGAGGAATACCTCATGCGGGTCTACCACGACCTATCGCGGCGGATACAACTATCGAGAATACCTCATGCGGGTCCACGACCCTTGCGGGTGAAATAGTCCCGGAGTAGGATTGCTTAATGATATTGCGGGCGGGTGGTCTGCTTTGATCGTGAGCCTCTATTTTTATGTTGTAAGTATACTCTTGATTACTCATTATTAGTAAGACCACGATTATCTTTATTAATTGAGTTATCATACACATCTCGATTTTATTATAGACTTATGATTTCATTCTGATACTTTCGGTTTCCACATATTTGGTACATATTGTCTTGACCTCCCGAGGGCTGCGTTCATGCGTGGTAGAGTATCTGAGTAGTTGATCCTCACTTTTAGGATCAGATTCGATTGTTGAAGCTTCGTTACTCGGAGGCTTATCCTGGTATGGTCGGTTGTTGTACATTCGGGGTATGGCGGGGCCACTGTCAATCACGGTTGTTATTCTTAGAAGTGCATCGTCACATTTGTGGATTGGGTTGTAAAGAAAAAAAAATGTCTTGTTTTATTATGTATATTTTACGGAAGGTGGCCTTATCGGCTAACTTTGTTGTTATTTTATGTTTAAGCATTTTATAAGTTGTGTATGTTCATTTGCTATTCTCGATGTATACATAAGGGGTGCGGGTAGGGCACGATCGCGAGCAGGGTGAAGTCGTGACAAAAGTGGTATCGAGCGATTAGTCCTCGGAAAGTGTCTGAGGCCGTGTCTAGTAAGTGCTTGATTATCGGTGTGTTGTGCGCCCGTCTATGTCGAGGAGGCGAACATTTAGGATTAGTTTCCATTCTTCTCACTCTAGATCGTGCGATAGAAATTTGTGTGGTTAAGTCGTCTCTCACTAACGAGGTTATGTTGTTCTGACTACGAGAAAGCGTGATGACCGGGAAAGATTATGTGGATTGCGTATCGGGTTGGTAATGTTTGTAGTATAGTTGGTATTGTGACATCTGACTATCTGATTTATGTATGAGGTCAGTATGTGTTGCCTAGAATGATTGTGGATTGCGGGAATTGGTAAGGACTAAAAATACAGGAAGGTATGAGCGATTAATGGACTCGGCAAGGTTTTACGTGCTAATTTAAGATAATTAGGAGATGATGGTATGCGAGAAGGAAATAGACCCTTAAGAAGTTTAATTAAGGGACAATGGAAGACTATGTTAATAGATTAAGCTACGTGGTATGATTAAGAAATGAGTGCAGTGAGATCAGTATGGAGTAAGTATGGTTGTTGTGGTCGAGACAACACGGTTATGATATTATGAAAAGTTATTGTACCGTTCACGAGGGGGTGATAAGGTAGGCTAGGGCATGGAAATTGTGAGCCTAAGAATGTTGATAACGTAGGACCTTAGGTATATAAGGCACTACCGGGTGGTAAAGTTAAGTCGGACCAAGGGTAAGAGTTAAATGCGGCCAGTCGGGTTAAGGACCTATTAAGGGTGCCCGCCTTTGTAATGGAATGGGATCAGTTGTTAATAGTCACTACGTGGCGGTCCACGAGGTGCAGGCAAGTCTAGTTAATCATTTTACGGGTTAGTGGGCGCATTCCACGGAACGAGGTTGTGAGCCGGAAATGGTCTTATGTTGTTTAGAATAGTAACCAAAGATTGGAGGCGAATCGATATGAAGGCTATGTGCGTGCGCTAGAATAAGTTTGGAAATGCGGGAAAATGCGACCCGATGAAGAAAGAGCAACCAGTGTAAAGAAATGGAGCACGAATCCGTGAGGACTTTTGAGGTGACTACACGTGAGTGTTGGGTGGTAGTGGCGGGTAGATAATAATTACCGTGCGATATAGTCGTTGGACCACTAGCGATCTAGCGGTACATTGAATGAACGTGAGGTCATTATGAGTGCGGACTAGTTGGCCTCTTGTTATGCCAACGTGGTACATCGAGAGAAGATTGATTGATACGGTTCCGTGGCCAGGTTATCGAGTGAAAAGGAAGAAGTGGTGGTAACGATGAATTATCCTTCCTTCTTTGGCCTCATTGTTTTTAATAAGTGCATGTGAGTTGTTCATTTGAGGTAAATTGGCGAGAAAGTAAGTAATAATTGAATTTGAAGGAATTTATGTTAAGTGCCCTTGGAGTACTTGGAGTTGGTTTAGTGTGGCGATCGGGGCCACGACCTTACGAATAATTTAGGAAAATGTGCAAGGCAAGAATAAAATAAATCTGAGTCTTTGCCGTGAGAAAAGTGAGGGCATCTTTGGTAGGTTGGAAAATCTACCACGAACTTAAAGGCGGTGCGTGATGATTAGATATTTCTTGGACATGAGGACCTGTGATTAGGGTTGTGACTCGAGGAATGTTTATTTAATGGAGATAAGTTCTCTCCCCATGTAAAGGATAGTTTCGTATTATGGGGTTCGTGTACCCGTGTTGTTAGGCGAAGGATAGGAGGCGGGTAAGGTCTTGATGTCGGCATGCCATAGGTTACACTTTTAGATAAGCGTGGGAAAAGTATTGTGTTGGGGCGATTAAGAGCAGCGTCTGAAATGGTGAGGAAGTGTCGTAAGGATATAAATGCGGGTGAAATGCGCATATATGGCTATGCGATTAAGGATCAAGATAGAAATACTTTTGCTAATAATAAGCATAAGGTAAGGTTATGACCAGAATGATTAAAGAGAATCGACTATGGTTATGTAAGTTACGAGATATGATTACCCAGGACTAGTGTAAAGACCGTTAGTAAGCGATGAGAAGTAAGAACAACAGGAAATGTGGTAACACTGGCTATTATCTCTACAGTGGGAGAGAATAATGGGATTGCTCTTTACTAGATCGAGAAGTCTCCCCACAAATTGTGATTGGCGGGAAGTCTTGCTTATGAGGCAAGCAAAGGAATCAAATCTAAGTATAGTGACCAAGTTTGGTTGCGATAGAAAAGCAGGAACCGTAATTGAGATTAAGGGTGTGAATATTTATAAGATTAAGAAAGGTTTCCAGTTATTGGAAGATAAGTTGACCACGACTACAGTTCTAACCCCTCCTGAAAGACTAGAGGGTTAGGTTATTATGATAACACGTTGGGTGTTGGGCTAGGTTGTGTGCGGGCGCGGCAGATGAGATAGAGCCTATGTTTTCGGTAGTTAGGAAGCGGGGAAAGAAGTCGCCACTCGCGATTTAGAATTTGTTGTTAAATCATGCCTTGAAGATTTGGGGCATGGCGTATATATAGACTTCATATGGATAATTGTACATACCACAGAGCCTCGGTATATCTTGAGCAGGCATTTGAATTTGCGGCGAGAGGCGGTGGTTAGAGTTACTCGAGTTGTGATATTGATATCTATACCATCAGGAAAGCCAAAACGATTCTGAGATACTCTTAGTCGTGGATGCATGGGTAGTGCAATCGGATGGGCGGCGGATAGAGCGGGGCGTGGTCGTGATTCGTTAGCTAACGAGCGATGGGTTCGATTATTTGTTTCAAGGTTAATGAAGTTTAGATCGAGAGGTTGCGAGTCTTCCATCGTTGAGGAGGTAAAGAAGCGTGATATGAGGATCGATTGTAATCTGATGTCGAATCGGCTCTCGAAGAGAAGAGCTGTTTGAAGTAGCAGGATGGGGTCTTTGTGATATGAGGATAGATTGTGTGTACGGTCTTTGCGGGACTAGTCGGTAGGTTTTAGGGAGGCACACAGTTCTTATTGCTCTAATTGTTGAATTCGACTAGTCGTGTCGTGACCTCGGTGCATGTATGGGTTAGATGGCCAGGAAAAGGGACATAAGCGGAGTTTCTTGCTTAGTGTCGAATTAGTAGCAGTCGAGTTGAACACGGAAGCCCGGTGGGCTATTACGAGCGTTAGATCCGACTTAGATATGGGAGGTGATTAATGTGGATCTTGTTCTGAGGTGGCATCGTACTCGAGAGGAAGTGCGACCGCGGGTCATGGTAAGCATCTTGTGAAACCACGTGTTCTTGGTTAGGACCGACATTGGTGAGTTTTATGCCGACTTTTATAGCGAGGAGATTGTGAGGCGCACGGGGTTCCTCGTTTATGATGTCGAACGGATGAGCTCGATTACGAATAACTTAGAGGTTTTTGAAGGATTAGGTACCTGAGTGAGTCTCGGTGTTGCATTACACCCTCGAGGCAAGCGGGCGGTGGGCGTACTATCGAGCGCGAGGATGAGTGGCGGGCTGTGTTTTTGATTTGAGTTAGGCGAAAGAATTTTTACGCCTCTTGTTGAGTTCGTCGATAACGAATACCGCTTCCGATGTTCGGTGGCGGTATGAGGCTTGTATGTAGAAAGTGTAGATCGCGTCGGTTGGTTGGCGTGGGCGAAATGCGATTAGTTGGCGGACTTGATTGGCGGTGTGGATAAGGTGAAGCTTATCCGGGAAAGATTATTAAGCTGAGTCGATATAAGCTTTATGCGATTAGCAGTCGACACTTGGAGTTCGAGTTGTCGTGCGGTATGAGTATTGTTATGTGGCCACGTGTGGCATTATTGGTATGTAGGGGTTGTAAGGAGACTATGTCGCTATCACAAGATTGACTCGAAAAGAACATTCGGGGGCGAATGTTTCTAAGGAAAGAATGTTACACCGTAATTCCGGGACTTGAATAAGAGAATAGGCGGAGATCGCAAGACTTAAAAATTGAGTACGAAAAGGAAGAATTGTTTTTAAGCGGAAAATCTTAGAACATCGGAAAGGAAAAATGTTCGTTGAGGAGAATTGGATTCTCAAAATGCATTAATTAAGGATTATGGAATGTTTTATCATTATGGTTTTTTTCACGGTTGGTCATGTAGGGCCCGGAATTTTACGTTTGTGGGACCCGCGAGGTTCTGAGAATTTTATGGACCCGATGGGAGGCGACACGTGTCACCTCGCGTATATCATCTTGGACGAAAATTTAGGCTAAGTGTGGTAAAATGTTAGCGAAATAATGGACCGAGTCGAAGGGTCGAAGGAGCTTGATATAATTGACCACGTCTAGACCACATTTGTTTTGATCTAAGCCCTTGATGGTGTTATATATTCATACTACTACTAGTACGAGACAAACTTTAAACAGAAAAATTTCCCATCTTTTCTTGCTCTTGGCGTCTACTCTCGGCGTTGAGGTTTCTCGCTAAAATTTTGCAATTTTTGTTCATAATTCTGACACTTTTAAACCAAGGTTCCTAAGATTATTGTAAGGGTATCTCAATGAAAGATCCCGAGAAAAGTGGCGTTTTGTATTAGTCGCATGAGGAAACTTAAGAGTTCTTCAACTTTGAAGTTGGAACTTGAAGATGAGTTCTTCATAAGCTTCTAAGGATTGCTTGGAGTGGATTGGAGCGTCGAAGGAGGAGCTAAGTTGCTAAGCATCGACTTGTAATCTTGGATCATATTTGGGCTAAATGAAATTATAATCTTACGTCTTACTTTTGTAATTGAAGATTCCATGTTATTATAAGTTAGAACTGATCATGTGATATGTGTTATGAAGATTGATAAGTGTTATGGAAATTTGGAAGCTCAAATCCAAAATGACATGTTAAGCCATTTGAAATTGAAATACAATTTGATCGATAATTACAATCATCATGTTTACCTACTTGAAGTTGTAGTAGTTATAATCAATTGTGGCTAGATAACATGTTATATTAAACCACTTGGATTGAAAAGGGATTGGAAAGCGAATTTGTATTGTTGTCACTATTTTCTTAGAATGGACATTATGTTGGACTAGTTTGATATTTATTGTGGGGCGGAATTTTACATGTCTTGATTAGCGTGTAATCCCTATTGTTAACTACTTTGTTGAGCCTTAAATGTGGCGTGTTTGGTTATTGAATTCGGCACAGAAAAGGTGGCGAAGTATGTAGAAACAAAGGAAGTCTTTGTCAGATTTTCGTAGAATTTAGTGACTTTGCACTTGGAATATTCTACGTTTGAAGTGTTATTACACCGTAAGTCAAGACATGTATAAGAGAATGTCGTAAGGAATCAAGACTTGGAAATTGATGCGAAAGGAAGAATTATTTTTAGAGCGGAAAAATCTTAGGCGTCGGAAAAGGAAAAATGTTCGTTGATGAGGTGGATTCTCAAAATGTATTATTTGAGGATTATGGAACTTTTAGCATTATGGAAATTTATTTTTGCGGATTTGGTCATGGGGCCCACGAGAATTTTATATTTTGTGGGGCCCATGAGAGGTTCTGAATTTTATGGATGAATGGGAGGCGACACGTGGCACCCACCCCGCATTTGGTCTTGGACGAATTAGAGTAAAGGGTAAAATGGTCATTGACCGTCTTGGAAGATAAGTCTTGAAGCTTGATATTATTGACCAAAGTCAACTTGTCCATTAGGTATTATCATGTGTTATCCATCCTAGCCACACAATTGTGATTATCTTGACCCTCATTTGTATTATATATACACTGAGTGCAAAACAAGCTCTTGACACTTAGAAAAATTTAGGAAACTTTTGAGCTAACCCTTGGTGCTCTGGGTTTGACTTACCTCTCCACAAAAAAATTGTAGTTTTGATCCATTGTTCACAAGACTTAAACCCGATGTCCCTAAGGGTATTGTAAGGATATCTCGATAGAAAGATTTCGGAAAAGCAGCGTTTTAGTATTAGTCCTGGCGGAAACTTACGGGTTCTTGACTTTGAAGTTGAAACTTGAAGATGGGTTCTTGTAGGCTTAGGAGTGCTTGGAGCGGATTGGAACCTAAGGAAAGGAGCTAAGAATTTGCTAAGGAGGCGACTTTGAATCTTGGAATTTTAAGGGCTTATAAAGGTATAAATCTTGTCGTTTTAGCAATTAAAGTTTACTTATATTTGTAATTACGGATATTAGCAAGCGTGAGATGTTTAGTATGAAGTTTGATAATTATATTGGCTATTGGAACCAATCGAAAACTAGCATGTTTAGCCTTAAGATTACAATTCAAGTTGATTATTCGTTTAAGTAAATGCGTGTTGTATAAGAAGAAATTGTAGTTGTTGAAGTTGTTTATGACTATATAACATGTTAGACCTTAGAACTTGGACTTGGAAAAGGATTGGAAAAGACTTAGTGTTGTTGGTTATAAGTTGGTAGAATGGCTTGGATTTTTAAACTACTTGAGTGCACGTGTGAGGCGGAATTTTACCGCGTATTGTAGCGTGTAATCCCGGCTGGTTGGTTGTTGTTTTGAGCCTTAAATGTGGCGTGTTTGGTTATTGTATTAGGCATTTGAAAAGGTGGCAAAGTAAGTAGAAACAAAGGAAGTCTTTGCCCGATTTTCCGTAGAATTAGAGCTAGTATACTTAGTATTCTACGTTAGAGACTAGAAGTTGATAGTCTTGTTGTGACCATTATGGGTTGACAACTACTACGTCTGGCGTATTAGACAGCTTGTGGATTTGTAGAAAGGTATGTGAACTATCTCCTCTTAGCATGATTCCTTAAGATAAAGAAAGTATGTCTACTCGTAAATGATCCGTTTCCTTGGTTGTATTTGGATTGCCTAAAATAGAATTTGTTACATGTACTTCTTGATTGTACTTTGATGTTTAAATTGTAAGTTGTATAATCCATTGCCTTAGTGAAGTTGGATTCTTAAAAGTGAAAGTATTTTACTTAAAGTACATAGAGTCTTGAAAAGGAAGTGGTTTCCAAATCTTTTGGCTAGTGCCTTAGTTCCAAAACCTAAGAATTAGGTCGTTATAATGACTTTAGAAGTCGAAGGAGTGATTTACTTAATTGTTTTAAGAGAGGAGAAATGACATGATTTAAGAGAAGTAACTTGTTTTAAATGTGTGAGTTACTTGAGGTTTAAAAGTAGAAGAAACTTGTTTTCTAAATATTAAGAGACTTGAAGTATTTTGAAAGTTAAGAACTTGATTTGTAAGTATGTGATACTTGGTTTTAAGTATAAGTCTCTTGGTTATAAAGGAATGAATATGTCTAAAACCATAAAGGGTTATAACGGCTTTATGGGAAGTTGGATTATAACGGCTTTATGGAAGGATTGGATTATAACGACACATGAGTTAAGAAAGTTGTCTATTTTGATTATTAGGCATAAGTTGCCTAGATTGTGAAAATTTGAAGTTACTTGATTTCAGAAGCTTTGAAAGAGCTTTCAAAAGTGTAGTAACTTACTTGAAAAATAGACACACCTTGATACTACGGTGTTAGTAACGGGGTCTTACATAACAAGAGTCTTTTGAAAAGAATGCGTCGTAGTACTTTGGCTTGTTTAATTGTAGATTATTCTATGTGTGCCTTGATAAGTACTTTGGCTTCTTTAATTGAAATTATTCTATTAGAACCTTAAGTAAACCAAAATGAGAGTGTATATGAATAAGACTAATAAGAAGTTAGGGGATTTCTTAACTTGCTTACTTATTGTTTGATAAGCCGGTAGTGCTTATGTTATGTATGATGTGATTGAGGTAGGGTAAGAGTATAAATGAGGTGTATCCCCAGATCGTTATACCACGCTTTATCACCTTCTTCATGGTAGAGTATAAATGAGGGTGTATCCCCGAATCGTTATACCCGGCGCCAGCTTTATCACCTTCTTGAGTAAGAGTATAAATGAGGTGTATCCCAGATCGTTATACCGCAGCTTTACCGCTTCTCGGGTAAGAGTATAAATGAGGGTAAATCCCCAGTCGTTATACCACAGCTACCATACTCCGGGGTAAGAGTATAAATGAGAATTAAATCCCCCAGATCGTTATACCACTGTTTAGTGGATTTGCTACTATAGTTTTGATTACTCTCGTTGTTAGTAAGGCCTTTGTGTCTTGTTATTTGAGTAGTGACTTTGAGGCATCGTCCACGACTTGATATAATTGCTTATGT
>JAQGDG010000644.1:0-82328 GCA_029844215.1 Przewalskia tangutica
GGACGACGCATTTGAGAATACATACAAAATCGGAAAAAGGAAGAAAGATGTGATTTTTCGACCGAAAAGATTCCCGGATTTTATAAGGAAAAATGTTCGTTAAAGCGGAATGGATTCGTGATTTGGTATTCGAACTTTTGGAATTTTTGAGAATTATGGAATTTTATTTCCTAATTGGTCACGGGGGCCCACTGGAGGAATTTAAGGTTTGTGGGTCCACTTTATTTTCGGATTTTGGCATTACGGATATTTTCTGGAAGATGAAATATTTTGACGAGCAGGGGGCGACATGGCACCCCACGTGGCTCATCGTCAAAATTGGGGACCACATGGACACTTGGACGTTTTTTTTGGGGGACAAGTGGCAAGCCACTTGTCCCATTTTTGTGGTGGACATTTGGTTGGAAAATTACCCACACACTTGGACCCAATCTTCACCATACACTTGCCTTGATCTTGGCCATTGATTTATCTATAAATAGACCCTTAAGCTTGCAAGACTTATTCATTCCACACTTAGTTATTTCCAAAGCTTGAAAAATTACTCCCTCCCTTCTAGGTGCTCTCGGCCTTGGGCTGATTTGTGGAGCTAAAGTTGTCCAAAAATTCTTAAAGTTTTAAGTGTTCTTCCTTAGAGTGTTAGGAAGATTGTGTACCAAGAGTTGGAAAATATTTCACACCCCTAGCCTAGAAACCTTACCTTGGCAAACTTGCCATAGTTTGAGCCTAAGTGTTCTTCACTTTGGAGTCGATCTTGAAGAGAAGTTGTTTAGAAACTTCTAAGGGTTGCTCGGAGCGGGTTGGAGCATAAGGAATTGGAGCTAAGTGTTGCTCAGGATCGACTTATAATCTTGAATAATTTTGGGCTTATCGAGGTAATGATCTATGTCCCTCTATTGTAATTGGATATTACATGTTGTAGTAGCTTAGAATTGAGTATAATATATATTGAAAGGATGATAGAAAAGAATTGAACTGTATTTACATTGGACTGTATTTACAGTAGACTTGTAGTATTATTGTTACACCCCGTAAATTCAAGAAGTTAAGATAAGAACATACCAAGGAATATAAGATTTGAAAGTTGATAGATAAGTTGACAAACATGTGTTGGACGGATTTTGAGTTTACCTTGGAGTGTTGTACCCCAGTTGTTAAGAATTTCAAGGTGTTTAAAGAGCCTAGTGTGTAGTTCGTTCAATTTAGTTCCCAACGCAACGAACCGTTCGTCGATAGGACATCGGAGTCAAAAGTTATGGAAGTTTCAAGTTTGGTGCGATTAGGCAAAGCAGTGGTTTCGGTTCGACAGTGCAGCGGCCGGAATGGTGGCGCGCGCCGGTTGTACTGGGAGTCCGGGGTTGCGCGCGCTGAATGGGACGCGCGACTGCTGGAACTTTTTCGGAAGTGGAAGCGCCGAGGCGGGATTTTTGCGCAGAAAGGGGCGAAAAACAGGGGATATTTTGTTTAAAACCTATGGGAGGGTGACAAGTGTCCCTCCCATCCTTTTTACCAGAAAGTGGTCCTATTTTAGGGCCAAGTCTTGGAAGACTTGGCCATTTCATTTCAAAACCCTCCCAAGAAAAACCCTCTCCCTTCTCTCTAGTTTTTTGAAGAAAACCTAGCTTAAGAGGAAACTGTTGGAGCGGCGGCAAGAAGGAAAAGTGTGGGTAAACTTGTGGGAAGCGCTGGTAGACGAGTTTGACGGAAAAGAAGTGGAAGAAAGGGGCTTTTGTGGGTTTCTCCAAAGGTAAAAGTTTCCCCTTCTCTTGGTTATGAGTTATACTTGTTTTAGTAGTTTAGAAATGAGCCTGAGGCTGTTATATTTTAGTAGTTTAGAAATGAGCCTGAGGCTGTTATATTTTAGTAGTTTAGAATTGAGCCTGAGGCTGTTATATTTGAATAGATTTGGATCTTGTTGTCTTGTTGAAACCGAAAATGGGCATGTTAGCCTTAAGATTTTAACTTCAATTTGGTTACTGATTTGGTCATCGTATGTTGTAAAGGGGGATTGTAGTTGTTGAAGATTTCTAGGGCTAGATATCATGTTAGACCTAAGAACTTGGGTTGGAAAAGAGTTGGAAAGGGGTTTACGATTGGTTTATTGTTGGCCAAGAATGGCATGGAAATTATTGGTTTATTGTTGTGTCATTGTGGGGCGGAATTTTACGCGTCCTGTAAAGGCGTGTAATCCCCTTTGTGGTTAGCTGAATTGTGTGCCTTAAATGTGGCGTTGGTTATTGAAATTCGGCCTTGAAAGATGTGGCATAGTAAGTAGAAACAAAGGAAGTGCTGTCCGACTTTCCGTAGAATGTAGGTGTTATACCCCGTATTTCCGGAGTATGTACGTGAGGGAATACGTACAAAAGTTTGGCCTTAAAGTTTAGGCATGGCACGTTTTTTGGGCACAACCCTCACAAAGAATCGTTTTCCGACGAAACGTTTTACACAACTCGCGTAGGATAAATTCCGGCTATGCCATTTCTAATTTTTGCGGATTTTTCCGAGAGACGAAACACTTTGGACCAACGGGAGGGCGACACTTGTCACCCTCCAATTGATGGATGTGCGCCCATGGCCGAATGGATGTCCAATTTTGTCAAGTAGTTGGTAGGATATTTCAAGTTGCAAGTCACAGGTACACTTGCCCTAATCTCGCCTTACACTTGCCTAGCACTTGGCTAAATCTTGGCCATTGTTGGCCATCCTTGACCTATAAATACCCCCTTAAGATGAAGAGTTCTTCATCCACAATTACTTTCCAAGTCTAAAAATCCTCTCCTCTCCTTAAAGCCTTTTCGTCCCAAACACCCCCTTTGGAAAAGCTTAGCCGAGGCTACCCCCCCCTAGCCTAGCCGAAACCTACCCCCCCTCCCTTGGTAGAAAAGTTGTCTTCTAGTATTGTTATAATGCCCAAAATACCCTAGCCCAAATCCCTTAGTCCTTAGTAGAAGTTGTGAAGAACTTCTAAGGTTTTCGAGCTATCTGAGCGCATAACTTGTGAGCTAAGCCTTGCTCCTGATCGACTTTTATCTAGGATATTATTGGGCTTACCGAGGTAAATAATCCTAACCTCTTTGAATTAGAGAATACATCTGTAGTAGTATAAGAATAAGTATTAAATACTTAGAAGAATATTACAGAATAGAATTGAATCATATCACAAAGTAGAAGGGTTTAAAAGAAGAATAATTGAACTATACTTACTTAGACTGCTTTCACAGAGACTTGAGTAGCTCACCGGGTAGGAAGTGCTGCCCGATTTTTCGTAGAATAAAGGACCCTCCGCTTAGAATCACATGCAGTAGTCTAGACGTTGATGACGTGTCGACTATTATAGGTTGATTCTCTGCGCACATATTCAACTTGGCGGTGGTTTTCACGAGAAGGTATGTGATTCTTCCTAAAGCATGATATTTTAAAAAATATATATAGTACTGCAGACGCATACGTGTTAATCGAATAATACTTACGGCAATGTCTTGTCACGACCTAACCTGCCCGCGGATCGTGCCTTACCCGCACCCTAGTGATACAACATCGAGTAATCAGCGGAACATAAACAATAACATGAAACCAATGCAGCCAAGACAACAAACATAAGACAAAGCAACCTAAAACTATTACCTTCATAATATATAACAATTAACAGCATATCCCTTTCTTGCCAACTTCGCCCACAAACGGGCATTTTCGCGTAATTCCCAAGAACGATAATGAATAACAATCGGAGGACGGTGGCCCCGCTAAAACTCCTCGACCAAACACTTTACTACGCATGCGGGACTATACCACCGAGCAAGCCCGAGAAACGGAGTTTCCTAAACGCCGAACCGGACTCAGAGTTGGGGATCAACGATCGCGTATCAACTCATGCAGATGTAATCGCAGCTCCGGGGCGAAAAGCCGCATACTGCGCATTTTGCACGTTAAATCAAAAATACTTAAAGGAAATCATTACAATAGTCTATAAAGCGTGAGACAGGTATGATAACCAAACTACGCTTACAATTAAATAAGCAATATGTCGCCTCGTGGCTCACGCCAAGCTATCACTAAATATAACAAATGGGTTCTACGCCCACAATATCAATCACGCCTGAATACCTTTTCATCGCTTTCTAGCTTCTTGCGATATAAAAGCACTGGGCTGGTCACATTACGTAACACCGTGTCCCACTCGTGTCATATTAAAACCGCATTGGTAAGTGTCAAGGCATAGTCACCACTAACACCCACAAGACAACGCGCGTCATAAATCAGATCACGAGATTTGCCCAGCCGCCACATGATCAAGCCGCCACTCGCCTCGCAGCATCTAATGCTGCGCTTTCATCTCGAACTTCCCCAGCCTTCCAGATGTGCCACCCAACGCCACGGTATTCTTCATCGAGGGTAGCTACCCCCGACATCGCCCCGACTTCACCGCACGGGCCACATGCATCGCATGACCATAAAGGCCTTAAATTCAACCGGGAACTCGTAGCTCGCACAAAGTCCTCAGACCCGCACGCAGGTATTTCTTTAATCACGGGGTCCTGCACGCTCGAAGTCTACCCTCAGACGGAGCGCGTAAATTTTAACCTCCTGAAACAAGTCGCTGCTAGCAATACCAACATAACTACCGAGTAGTCAAACAACTTAGCCAAATGGCGGAAAACCCCTTTACACACAACCATCACAAGATACTAACACACGAAGATCTCAGCACGCTACTTAACAAATCAACAAAGAAGTATTACAAGGCTATCGCTAAACCAACACAATCGTTATATACGCGTACTTCTCTACTATACGACAATAAGACCGGGTTTTTATCCTCAAAGCAATTTCATACATTAACTCTTTAAAAGATAATGCTACTTTCACAAAAACCACACAATACCCGTAAGATATGAAACAGAGTGGACATTTTAAGTGAAATCAAAACACTTACCTTGTAAAGTCAAGTAACATTTAATTTCCAAACGCCCAAGTTTGCCTAATTCTCAAACGTTCACGCTTATTTTTAGAAAGGTTTCTTTAGGTTCATAGTCTTATTCATTTAAGTAATGTAATTTTCTTTAAACCATCCGAAACATAAGCCTCATATTAGTAGGATATTCTTTGCTATAATAATCTTATTACAAAGAAATCATGATTCGTAAATATCATTTTGTCTCATCTTAGCTTGGCGCACGGAAGTTTCTACCGTTTAATACTTAACTGGCCAAAACATTTCTTTATTAACGCTAAAGGGTTTGTCGACACATTCTCGATTCCGAACCAAGAAACATTCTTAAGCCGTTATACCTAACTTCCCATGTTTGCATAACTCTTAAGTTTCAAAACTAAGTATTACTCTTCTTCAAAATGATTCAAAATCATTTGAAATAATTTCAAGTTCTTTATTATCACATAAATCAAATTAAAGGAGAATAAATCATTACCTTTTTAAAAACCATATGTTTTCATATACATAAAGTCATATAACCAACTTCCTATAAAGCCGCTTATAACACTTTTATGTTTTAGACCAATCAAATACATTTAGCACATGTACGCTCACCGTATCACATAGTTATTACAATACATATCACGCAAGAGATGGTTAAAGTTCACATACCGCGACGACATCGACTATCAGCAAAACGCCTGGCAATTTCAAACCGCCTGGGCCACTTTGCCGCAGCTTCGCGCCACGCGATAGTACTTCCACCTATAAGGCCACAAGGCGCTTTATTAACATTTAGGTTCTTCAGAACATTTCTACGTAAAATTTCAGAAGACCCCAAACGCAAATCTCCTCTATCGGCCGCTACCAAGCCAAATCCAGTGGGGTTATACGCCTAATCCGACGCACAATTCTACCTCACGTAAAAGCTTACACAAGTCTCATCAGAATACACTATGTAATTATAGCTCAAGATTTTCTTTCAAGAGGTTTCTTATTATTCAGCTTAAGTCAAAAGACATTGCCGATAACTACGCTCGCTTCTATATATAGTATACTTCAACTATATATTCTAACAACATGTAATTTCCAATTACAATAGGGGACAAGATAATTACCTCGATAAGCCCATAATTATCCAAGTATAAAGTCGATCCCGGGCAACGCTTAGCTCCAACTCCGGCGCCCAACCCGCTCCAAACTACCCTTAGAAGTTCTAACCAACTTCTACATACTACTCCAACTAACCATGGAGATTTTCCTTAGGGTTTCGGTTTTGTGACTGACGGGAAGTATAATAGTATAACGGGGCTTTTCGTATAGGTATAACCTTAGAATACTACAAGGTATACGGCTAAGGTAATTTGGGTATAGTAACAATACTTTTGAGAGTATTTCTACCAAGAGGGGGTATTTATACGAGACAACACCACAAGTGGTGTATACCTCGCCAACCCCACTAGGAGGGGGGGTACTCTCGCCAAGGGGGGAGGGGCTCTCGGCCAAGGGGCCTCACCAAGTGGGGGTGTTGGACGAACACCACAAGAGAGGGGGAAGGGATTTTAGACTTAGCACAATTTTTGGATGAAGAAGTTCATCAAAGGGGAGGGGTATTTATAGGTCAAGCCATGACTAACCAATGGCCAAGATCAAGCCAAGTGTGGTGCAAGTGTAGGGCCAAGGTCATGCCAAGTGCACCTTATCCATCTACCCACAAAATATCCTACCAACTACTTGACAAAAAGCCAAGACCAATCGCCACTTCACCGCCCCCAACGTCCACCAATTGGAGGTGACAAGTGTCGCCTCCGCTGGTCCAAAATGTTCCGCCTCTCGGAAAAATCCGAAAAAAGTAAAAATGACATAGCCGGAATTTACCCTACGCGAGTCAGAAACGCTTCGCCAAAAACGACTTAACCGTGTTGTGAACAAAGTAAAATCGCCAAGCCACTTTAAGGCACAACTTTTCTACGCACGCCCCACGCACATACTGAAATACGGTGTAACAAGTCTTTTGACTTAAGCTGAATAATACTTACGCATAATGTCTCGCGACTTAAGCTAATAATAAGGATCTCAAAGCATTTCAAAAGATTATCTGAATCATTTTTAATGTAAGAGAACTAATTGGTTTTTAAACGAAGCTTAAGAGTTATACTAGCTTTATGGGAAGTTAGGTATAACCACTTAAGCATGATAAAAGAAATTTGCCTATGTGTTTATAAAGACTTATATTGATTTGTGAAAAGAATAATAAGATGGTTTGATAAGTAGACATGATATGATGCTATGTGTGTTAGTTCTGTAACGCTTGTATAAGAGAGTATTCTTGTTGTGCTTATGTTGTTTAACATGTTATGTTAGTGTAATATCACTCACCTCTTGACATATTACAGGTTTCGCCTCCGATGCGGGTAGACTCGGTGGGGACCATGATTCGAGAATACCTGCGGTCCAGGGACCTATGCGAGCTACGGAGTTCAAGGTTAGTGATGGGGTTATACGCGCCCATGCGGGCTATGCGGACTACGAGTCCAGACGCCGAGGAGCTACCGATGCGGGTTATATACCCTATGCGGGCCTATGAGTGGCCTACGCGACTACGAGTCCGTGATTAGGCTTGCTTGGTGATACTACGCAATTGGCCCGCCGATCATTCGACCTAGAAAAGACTCATGCTTACCTATGTTTCTATGATGCGGCACATGTGCGGTTACCTCGTTGTTTTACATACTTGCAAACTGATTTTAAAATGATATGTTTTCATTTAAGTACTTTACTTTCGCATACTTAGTACTTGTAATCGACCTCCTTCGTGCTCATGCGCAGGTGGCAAGCAGTGCTAGATCCACATCCTTGGGATCTCTGCATTGGTGTCGTGAGCTCCATCTTCTCCGAGGCTCTACTTTTGGTATGATCTCGTATTGTAGATAGTTTGTAGATTCAGGGCGGCCCCGCCCGCCATAGTTGTTACTTCTAGAGTCTAGTCCTACAATTGGGATGTAATCAAAACTTGGGTTATATATATACGCCAAAGATGTTTTCATCGATAAATCGTTCTCATTTACAATCGTCATGTCTTGTTTTATATTTCCGCCGATTTTCTCTCGATGTATGATCGCTGGGTGCCCGTAAGGCACCAATCACGCCCGAACGGTCGCTCGTGGTATCGTGAGCGCGATCCTCGGAAAGTGTCTGCATCGTATCTAGTAGTTGATTATCGGTGTGGCACCACACCAATAATCGTGGAGGCTATAGGATATTTAGGATTGGTTTTCATTCTTCTCATTCGAGATCGCCTTAGAGTTGTGTTATAAGTTGGACCTCTCTAACGATTCCTTTTCTTCAGAATCGCTTATGCCCACGAAGGCAACCCGCCCGAAGGCAAGCGCGAGGAGTCTCGGACACCGAGTTACGAGGCTCGTGCCCGCCATACCTCGACGATGAGTTCTATGACGCCGCCAAAGAGACCACAAGACCACACCTCGCCCACAACCGGGCGGAAGAGTTAGGTACGAGATACACTATTGGCGATCGGCCGACATGAGCGTGATGCGGCAGCCCACTCGTACCTCGTGGTTCACCCAGGCGAGAGTTTGAGGCTACGACTTCGAGTCAGTTACGAGTTTACGTCGAGGCCGAGGATGATCCGCAGGAGTTCATCACGAGATTTTGAGAGTGATCGGCGCCGAGACCGAGTCTGATCTTGGTTCACATAGGCCGCGTGATACCGCATATTGGTTTGATTCGCGGGAGTTATCCCGGAGAGCACGCGCCTCATACGGGATGTTCTCGAGGCCACTCACTTCTGCCTCCACAGAGGAGGCGCGGCCGATAGATTTTTACCTGGCGAGACGACCGCCGTGAGTACAATGTCGAGTTTGATTCATTGGCTCGTGTCCCAGCGCAGCAGATATGGAGGATAGTGCACCGCTACGTCACTAGACGATTATATGGCCGAGTCGCGGGTGTTTCTTCACCGGTATGGACATTACCCGCATGCAGCTCATGCTCTGGATGCGAGGCGAGGCGACGGGAGCAGTGAAGGACAGACGGCAGTGGTCGTGCTATCGGTGGCAAAGAGCTAGAACACTCGCCGAGCACCTGCCTCAAGACAGATATTCGGGCCGTGCAGCCCGACATCGACGCCCAGCAGGTATCGCCGACGGACCACCTCGCAGGCCGATGCAGATCCCACTTTGAGGCGGGTGCGCTTACTTGTTTGCTCTGCCGCAGTGGTCACTCAAGGAACCGTCGACCGGCGACCGATATAAGGTCGCCTTTTTCCGCGCCATCCCCGAGTTACCGCGGGCAGTACGGGCCGCAGCAGTGGCAGAGTTGTAGCGTCCAGTTCGTAAATGCATGTCCACCGCAGAGCTTCACCGATGTCGCCACAGTACCTTATCGCTGGGTTTGATGTTTGCATTGATAGATCCGGTTCTACTCCCATATATCTCCCTTGTTGCTAGTAGGATAGGATAGAGCCCGAGTCCATAGACTTTCGAGTTACGCCGCTGGTGATTCGTGGTAGCTCGCGTATAGGCTTGTGCGATCATTTACCGTCGACCTTTGATAGTCGAGATTTTCGACGTGATCCGGGATGGATTTGCCACAATGTAGACCGCAGAGTAGATTCCAGCTAGAGCCTTGTTGAGTGGGATACGCCGAGGTAGGTTTATTTCACCGGCAGAAGATGCGTAGGTATATCTACCTTCCGCTCGAAGTTTGATACGAGGACCAGATTTTCCGGAGTAAGTTCTGTGCACGTTCTCGCATCCTCCCGAGGGATAGTTTTGTCAGACATATTACGCGAGTTACCATTTCTTTCCGCCATATAACGCACCGAGTGAGAGTTGAAGGATCAACTTAGGGATTAAGGCCATCGCAGCTCGGGAGCCGAGTTCGTGAAGGACGCCGCGCATGATGCATCAAGGTGACCATTAACAGATACCCTTCCGATTGATGATTTGTTCGACAGGTGCGCGGCCAAGATTGACCGTGATCGCTATCATCGTGCGCGAGTCGAGGCGATGTCCCTGCAGATTATTCACACCATTCATATTTGACATGCGATTCATGGATTCCGAGGTTCAAACCATTTTGACACGCGATAGTTCATTATGATATCTGGTTTATTCGCAGCATGAGCACGCGAGCTTTGCGCTACGCCATTGAGTTTTCTAGTACGCTGGGCAGGCGTCATTCGAGCGATACGCCAAGATCGAGCGCAAAGACTTGGCCGACCTACTACTCGTGAGGTTCGCAGCTCTCGCACATTATCGTGAGAGTATTCATCTTCACCATGACTCAGCGCCAAAAGTTATACCGATTTTGAGGGTTCCAGTTCTAAGAGAGACCGACGACGTCTTCTCTTCAGGTCCGACATGCTGTATACGCGCCAGACGCCGACGGATGATATGCTGGGGTTATAGCGTATGCATCTCCCCAAGAAACACGAGAACTACCCAATGAGCGCAGCGGTGATTCACGCCAAGATCCGAGGCACCACAAATTGGGTTGTTGGATATCTCGCAAGACAAGATATCTACCTGAGGAGCCAACTTACAACTTGCAGAGGTTGCTTAAGGATTACGATGTTGATATCTCACCACCCTACTCAAAGCGATGTTTAATGCAGGTCGACGGGGAGCCTATCGAGGCAGAGGACACGGTTCGTGATTTGCATCGCTTGGTGTCCGTTTGATTGAGATAGTTCGATGAGCCGAAGTCTTCCATCGGCGAGCAAGAGGCGCTTCGAGGATCCGCGGACACGCATCGATACGCCGTGAGGGAAGTTTTGAGGTAGACGGGTGCTTTAGGGCATGTTGTGTTCAGATGTTTCGTGATACACACCTTCGACACATAAATACTCCTATGAATACAAGGGACGCTGGTAGTTGGTCTCGGTTAGCTTGGCACAGAGGCGTGGTTTGTACGATAGATCCCGACAAGGGAGATCAACATGGACTTCATCGCAGTCCCGCACTCGAGACATGATTACGGGTTATCGCCGACAAAATTTATCTCAGCTTTTTCCCGAGCGCCTGAGATTATGCCGACTTTACATCGAGATCGCCGTGACGGGAGTCCTATATCAACAGAGGAGCCCGCTTACGCTAACTTCGAGGCCTTCGAGGTTTAGGACGCAGAGTCGAGACCATCCACAGACACGACAAAGCGAATACTATCCGCATTTGAGATATGTTGCGAGCAAATCGACTGTGGGTATGGGAGGATCATTTGCCAAGTTGAGTTTGCCAGCTACCACTCAAAGATTTATAAACCTTACAGGCGCAATAGTGGTTCGATGTGGCGAGGTAGACGCGGCATATAAGGTGAGCTTATCTCGGATTCTATCCGCAGTCGAAGACGCAGACCATCCGCCGATCGAGTTCGAGGTTCATGATTGCCTGCAACGGCGGTGCGATGAGATGGAAGAAGAAATCACCCAGGCCGCTTTCAGATTGTCCGCAGGTAGGCAAGCCGCAAAAGTTGACCGCCGTCCCGGAGGCAAGGCATCGTTTTCACGATGCGCCGCAGTACTCGGATATCACACGATGTTCAGGTGATCGAGGTTACTTTCATCGATAATCGATCGTAGCGTTTCGCGACATGACAAGCCGCCAAAGTCTTGGCGACGAGAGGATCGAAACAAGTATCACATATTCACACTCCGTAATTCACTTTCCCTTTCTCATTATCGCTTATGTTTATCAAGTGGCGGTATTTGCAAATCGCTTTAGTATATGAAGAATCTTATTGTTAATTGTTCAAAGGGCGAAACATTCGGACGCACGTTTCTGGGCTGAGGGGAGAATGTTATACCCTCGTATTTCCGAGTATGTAACGCCGAGGGAATACGCACAAAAAGTTCGCCTTAAAAGTTTATGGCATGGCACGCTTTTTCGGGGCAACAACCTCACAAAGAATCGCTCCGACGCAAACGCTTACACAACTCGCGTAGATAAATTCCGCTATGCCATTTCTAATTTTTCGCGGATTTTTCCGAGACAAAACACTTTGGACCAAC
This sequence comes from Przewalskia tangutica, assembly GCA_029844215.1. NCBI lineage: Eukaryota > Viridiplantae > Streptophyta > Magnoliopsida > Solanales > Solanaceae > Przewalskia > Przewalskia tangutica. Next base: position 11,961 of record JAQGDG010000644.1, read on the forward strand.
GGGAGGGCTACACTCGGCACCCCCTCTCCACCGACTTGACGCGGTGGCGCCCATGGTAATAATGGACGCTCAATTTTGTCAAGAGTTGGCAAAGGATATTTGTGTGCAGGCAGTTCGGGCTTGGTACACTTGCCTCTAATCTTGGCCTTACACTTGCCTAGCACTTGCTGCCATAACCCGCCATCGGGTCGCCATCCTCGACCTATAAATACCCTCAAGATGAAGAGTTCTTCATCCACAATTACTTTCCAAGTCTAAAATCCTCTCCTCTCCTTAAAGCCTTTTCGTTCAAACACCCCCTTCGGGAAAAGCTTAGCTGAAGGCAATCCCAAATTTCAAATAAACCTACCCCCTCCCTTGGTAGAAAAGCTACCTTCTAGTATTGTTATAATGCCCAAAATACCCTAGCCCAAATCCTTAGGTCCTTAGTAGGTAAGCCACTAAGAACTTCTATGTTTTCGGTGAGCTATCTGAGCCAAGGCATAATGCAGAGCTGCCTTGCCTGTCTGATCGACTTTATCTAGATATTATTGGGCTTTACTGAGGTAAATAATCCTAACCTCTTTTTCAGACAGAATACATAACCGTAAAAGTAGTATAAGAATAAGTATTAAATACTTTCAAGAATATTACGTATCAGAATCGAATCAAGCTATCACAGAAGGGCTTAAAAGAAGAATAATCAAACCGCATTTCTTACTTATAGGACCAAGCTACAAAGTGAGACTCGGAGTAGCTCACCGCAGTGTTAAGCGCCCACCCTTCCGTAGATATAAAACCCTTCTCGCTTAGAATCAGTTATTAGCATGTAATAGTTCTAACGCTGATGGGACGACCGACTATTATAAGTTAACACTTTCCAAGCACGCTATATTCAATCTTAATATGCGTGGATTTCACGGAAGCATGTACATGATTCTTCCTAAAGTAATGTATATTTTTTAAAATATATAAGACGGTGAGACTTCCATACGTGTTAACCGGAATAATAACTACTTAGCAATGTCTTTCGACTTAAGCTCGACACAATACTTACGCAATGTCTCGCAACTTAAGCTCTAATAATAAGGATTCAAAGCATTTCAAAAAGATTAATGTAATCATTTTTAATGTAAGAGAACTAATTGGTTTTCAAAACAAGCTCAAGAGTTATACTAGCTTTACGGGAAGCTGTGTATAACCACTTAAGCAGATGATAAAAGAAATACTTTGTTTCATGTGTTTATAATGCACTTTATATTGATTTCAGGAAAAGAATAAATAAGATGGTTTGATAAGTGCAGGACAATGTATATGATGCTACGTGGTGTTAAAGGTCTTTGTAACATTTGTACAGCAGAGCATTCTTTGTCATGCAGGCGATGTCGTTTAAACGATAAACCCGTTAGGTTAGTGTAATATCACTCACCTCTTGACATATTACCTGGGGTTGCTGCCTCCGATGCGCGTAGACTCAAAGGAATGGTCTCGGGACTCATGATTCGAGAATACTCTCATGCCGGGTCCAGGGACCTGCGCGGAGCTGGCCTGAGTTCCTGCAGTTAAGAAGGCTGCCACGGTTATACCTCACGCGGCCTACGATGCGCTACGCGACTACGCAGTCCGTGACGATGCCGGTGGAGTAGCTACCTCAACGCGGGTTATATACCCTACGCGCCTACATGTGGAGTGGCCTATGCGACTACGGAGTCCGTGATTAGGCTCTGCAGACGCGATACTCACGCAATCACCGTTCTCGCTCGATCATTCGCAGCCTCTTCAGAAAAGACCTCGCATGGCGCTTACCTAATAAGGTTGTTGCTCTTGTTTATGATGCGGCACTCATGCGCTATGTTACCTTGGTTGTTTCATACATATATGTAAACCGATTTTTAAAAAATGATATGTTTTTTCACGGCATTTAAGTACTTTATAGCGCTTCGCATGATTTCCTAGCAATTAGCATTGTAATCGACTTCTTCTGGGCCATGCTTCATGCCGCAGTAAGTAAGGCAAGTAGTGCGTTGATCCACATCCTTGGGGGGATCTCTTGCATATCGCTGTCCGAGCTCCATCTTCTCCCAGGAGTTTCATCACCGCCGGGTATGCTCCTCGTTGTAATTAGTTTGTGCGCAATGCATGGCGAAGGCCCTCAGTTCCGCCATAGTTAAGCTACATTCCTAAGAGGTCTCAGAGTCCTATTGTGGCATTTGGGATGTAATCGCAAAATTCAAGTTATTTATATATATACGCCGAAGCAAGCTTTTCATCGTATAAACCGTGGTTCTCATTTTACAACTGCTTGCATGTCTTGTTTTATATTCCGCCGACACTGGAGCGATGACTACTGGGGTGCCCGTAAGGCACAATAATGGGCCACGACTTAACGGGTCGTGACAACGTGTCAAGATGTCCAATCAAATAACACAATAACACCCTAACGGAAGCATACCCGCGCCTCCAACGTGGTTTCCGCCTCCTAACGCATGGGCAGATGCAATACAGATGTCAAGATAAACCATCAAGAATCGATATAATAGCGAAGATACCCGCGGCTACCCAACGCGGTCGCATGTCCATTAATCAACCGAGATAGCCGCCCAACGAGACGCGCCAGAGTACGTAAATACAACACTTGCACAACAAAAGCTATCACAACAAGCATAAAGCCTTCTTAACATACTTTCATTTCATGTCAACAAAATTCGGGTTTCAACCCCAAAAATACGACATACTTTCCTTCAAAACAAAGACTCTTTCACGTGAAAGCCACACCGATACTAACACCCAGAGTATCGAACACATTCTGCGTTTAAATCAAGCACTTTAAACACTTTTTACACAACGTTAAGATACCATTTAAAAAAATCGATAACGAATCCATTCCTTTACTCCTATAAAGTCATTATAACTAACTTCCCATAAAGTTGTTATAACACTTCATGTTTTAAAACAAGTCAAGACAAAACCATGCCTTTCTTTTTAAAACAAAACAAGTCAAGACAAAACCATGTCTTTCTTTAAAACAAAACAATAAATTCCTTAAGTCTCTTTTCTTTTAGAAATCGAGTTCTTATCTCGATTTTTAAGATCAAACTTGATTACACAATAATTTATTGTAGAAAGCAATGCATGATCTAGGAAATGGTAATACAATTTTGTCTTATCTTAGCTTCTATTAGTATTTGAGGTTTCTACCGGGTTTTAATATGATTAATTGTCATTACTTCTTTCCTTTATCGACGCCGCATCGCTTGTTCGATCCTTATTCCCATTTCCGAAATTTATGTAACATTATTCTTTAAAACCAAGTACTCATTTCTCACGAATAAGGTTTCACACTTTTCAACACCATTTAGGCCAATTATGTCAAGCTCTTATCTTTGAAATCAACTACCCACTTACCTACATAAAGTGGTTATAATAAACTTCATAAAGCCGCTATAACACTTTATGTAGCTTTAAACCAACCAATTATAAACTATAAGCCCATGGCACCAAGAGGGCTTATTCTTTAACAACTGGGTACCCATTACTAACGAACGGAGCTTACTACTTTTTCACACAATCAAGACCTTTACACTTCATATCGTCAAGGCACAAAAAGTGGAAATTTAATTTTAACACACGCCGCCAACCGCACTATATATTTCATAAATAGTCATGTCAAGAGATATAAGAATCACATACCTCGCGACGATTATCGATTGGCTAGCAAAAATGCTCCACAAGACATTTCTTCCCTTAAGTGAATATGCTACCGTAGTACTTCAATCCTATAAGGGTCATAAAACGCCTATCAATCTTTCAGCTCGAACGCAGACCATAACGTCGCAGTGTCCCTATCGCCACGGTACTCCTGCTCCGGCTCGGATCGTGCCTTACCCGGCACTCATAGCGTCATACATCGTAGAAAATCGAAATATAAAAACAAGACATGAAACGCTTGTAAATGAGACACAGCTTATCTCGATGAAAAGCTTCGCTTTCAAGATATATATATAACCCAAGTTTTTCGCAGCTATATCCTAACTGCATACCGTACAAGATTCACCCGCTGCACTTCGCTAAGAATAACTATGGCGATGTGACAGGTTCCGCCATACCTCGAATGTACAAACTATCTACACACAGTGGAGATCATACCAAAAGTAGAGCCTCCTATAAGCATGGAGCCCCGACACTCAATGCAAGCAGAGATCCTAAGATATTGGATCTAGCACTGCTGCCTCTTACTCACATGCAGATGAATGCAAGCCAAGGAGGCCAACAAACAGTACTAAGTATGCGAAATCAGAAGTACTTAAATGAAAACATATCATTTTAAAATCGGGCTTTGCAAGATGTATGAAAAACAACCATGTAATCGCACATAAGCCACATCATAAACAACAAGAGCAACAATAAATCAGTAATGTGTCTCTTTTCTAGTCGCGCGAATGATCAAGCAGGCCAATTTCCGTAGTATCACCAAGCAAGCCTAATCACGGACTCTCAGAGTCCGTGATAGGCCACCACATAGCCCGCATGGGTGGTATATAACCCCGCATCGACGTAAGGGTAGCTACTCAAGATCGTGATCGACTCGTGAGTCCGCACGGGCCACATGTAATCGCAGACACGGCAACTCCCGCATCACTAACCTGAACTCCCCAGTAGTTCGCATGTCCCCCGGACCCGCATTTAGGTATTCTCTCGGAATCACGGGTCCTGCATCACCTCGAGTTCCCCGCATCGGAGGCGCCTTAACCCCTCATATGCCAAGAGGTGATATTACACTAACATAACAAATTATCGTTAAACAAATATAAGACAACAAGAATACTCTTATACAAACATTACAAGACACTAACACACATAGCATCATATCATGTCTACTTATCAAACCATCTTATTATTCTTTTCTACAAATCAATATAAGTCCGTTATAAAACACATAGCAACCTGCTTTCTTTTATCACGCTTAAGCTGGTTATACCTAACTTCCCATAAAGCTAGTATAACTCTTAAGCTTCGCTTTAAAACCAATTAGTTCTCTTATGTTAAAAATGATTCAAGAATCTTTGAAATACTTTCGTGATCCTTATTATTCGTGCTTAAGTCGCGAGACATCACGCGAAGTATTATTCAGCTTAAGTCACATTGCCGTAAGTATTATTCATTTAATACATGTACGCTACCGTAACTATATATATATTTTTTTTAAAATATCATGCTTTAGGAAGTTAATCACATACCTTCTCGCGAAACCACCCGCCAAGTTCAATATGTCACGCGCAGAATCAACGATAATAGCCTTCGACACGCCTATCAACGCCTAGACCACTCAGTAAATGGCCTGCTAAGAGGGTCCTTTATTCTACTGTGAAAATCTGGCAAAGACTTCCTCACCGTGCGAGCTACTCAAGTCTATCAGAAAATAAATTCTAAGTAAGATAGTTCAATTATTCTTTTTTAAACCCTTCTACCGTGGATAATACCAATTCTATTCAGAATATTCTTCTAAGTATTTAATACTTATTCTTATACTACTACAAAGATGTATTCTCTAATTCAAAAGAGGGTTAGGATTATTTACCCTAGGTTTCCAATTTTACAATATCCTGTGATAAAAGTCGATCCTGAGCAAGGCTTAGCTCCTAAGTTGTCAGACGCCCGATAGCTCCAAGAAAACCTTAGAAGTTCTTCACAACTTCTACTAAGTGACTGGCGGATTTGGGCTGTGGTATTTGGGCATTATAACAACACTGTGACAACTTTTCTACCATTTATGTGTGTGTTTTACTAAAGGCAGTGGTAGCCTCGGGCCAAGCTTTTCCAAAGCAAAAAGGTGTGTTTGATCAAAAAAGTGCTTCGAGAGTGGAGAGGATTTTTTAGACTTGAAAGTAATTGGACGAAGAACTCTTCATCTTACGCAGGGTGGCTTATAGTCGCCGGACGGCCAACCAATGGCCAAGATTTAGCCAAGTACAGCAAGGGTGTTGTAAGGCCAAGATTAGGGCAAGTGCCAAGCCAACTTGCACACAAAATATCCTACCAACTACTCGACAAAATCGACATCCATTCGCCCCATGGACGGATTCACATCCATCAACCGCGAGCGTGACAAGGTCGCCTCCCGCTAATATCCAAAGTTGTTTCACTGGTTTCGCCTGAAAAACCAAGAAAATTAGAACGGCATAGCTGGAATTTATCCACGCTGAGTCGGGTGGTAAAACGCTTCACTTGAAAAACGATTCTTTCATGGAGTAAGTCAGGCTCAAAAACGCGCCATGCCTAAACTTTAACTTTTGTACGATTCCTCACGATATACTTCCGGAATACTGGTATAACATTTCCTCTCTCTAGAAACATTCGTCCCGGACGTTCCTTCCCAAGACAGCAATAATAAGATTCTTCATAACTAAAACAGCTTGCAAATGCCACACACGCCACGTAACAACACTTAGGCATAAACGATAATGAAGATTTACAAGTAGAAAGTGAATTACCCGGATGCGGAATATGAGGATACACGCCTACGCCCTCCTCCTCACTTCCCACGCCATCTCCTCCCCGCGCTGCTGGCCACAAGACTTTGACTAAGCCACGCCCTTCGGTCACAGACGCTTAACTCGACGCATCGACATCGCGCATGGAATCTCTCACGATAACCCCTGGCCACCGACATCGCTAATCGGTGTACCAGATGGATCCCCGATACATCTCTCAAGATAGATACGTGAAAACCGCATCACCGCTCCAGACGGACGGCAGATCCAACTCCTAGTAACCTTGCCTACCTCGCGACAACTCGTAAACGCCCAATGTACTTGGGCCGAGTTTCTTCTTCCCGAATCTCATCACACCCTTCACGGGCGCACCTTTAGAAAACCTAACCGCGAACTCGAACTCAGATGCCGACGACGATGATCTCGTGATATGACTGGCCGACTCAGCCGCCAAAGAACCTCTCGATAAGCTTCACCTTATCCATCGCTCGCCGCATCAACCGTCCCACTAACTGCATTTCTCGCCCACATCGAACCAACCTATAGGCGATCCGCACTTCCTCTCATACGCGCCTCATGCGCGCGCCATCCGAATACCGGAGTGGTAGCTATTATTGTACGCAAACTCAACTAGAGGCAAATGATCCTCCCACTACCCTCGGTCGAATATGTGCTCGCAGATATCCTCAAGCAGTCCGGATAAGGCGCCTACCGCCCGTCACCTGCGGGATGGAACGCAGACTCAGCTCACCAAGGCCCCTAAACCTCTGGAAAGACCTCCGCTTAGCCGTAAACCGGGCTCCTCTCCGATATGATCGGAATAGGGCTCCATGCACCGACGATCTCTGATGTAAAGTCCGCATAATCTTCACCAAAAAGTCGCCCCGACGGAAGAAAGTGGGCTGATTTCACACCGCCGACGATTTATAACAACCCATATAGAATCATGTCTCCTCCGGAGCGCGAGGTAATCCCGCTGACGAAGTCCATGTTGATCACCTCCCACTTCCGTGTCGATCTCTATCGTTCAGAATAAACCACCGTGCCTCGTGCTCTACCTTACTCACGACAACACGCACCGAGCTACGAACTGCAACGCCCCTCTTCAACCCATCCCACCAATACACATCTGGGCGTCGCGGGTACATCTTGGTCGCACTCCGACGGATAGAGTAACACGCTACCGGTGCTTCCCAAGAACTCAAGTCCCAAACATCCGAACACACAACTCGCCAAACCATAGCACCCCATCAAAGCGCTACCCAAAAGGACCCTGCCCTAACGAGAGTCAGACACGATAACGCGTCAAAATCGATCTCGAATCGTTGCTCTTCACCTCTCGACGATGGAAGACTCGCAACCTCACGAACTCGAACTCCACCGCTATCGTAATCAATCAAACCGATACCGCTCGCTTAATCGATGCAATCACGAACCATGTCCCTCCTCTAGTCGCACATCCGATAGCCCCATCGACTCCACGATCAAGAGCATCCGCCACAACATTGGCTTCTTCCCGTGGTACAGATATCAACATCGTAATCCTTAAGCAACTCTAACCACCGCTCGCTGTAAGTTCGCCTCCCTTGGCCGAAGATATACCTGAGGCTCTGTGGTCCGTATAAATATCCACACGAACCCCATACAAATAAAGGCTCTCCAGATCTTCAAGGCGCTAATCACCGCCGCTAACTCCAAATCGCGCGGGTAGTTCTCTCGTTTCTTTTTCAACCGCCGATGCATACGCCTATAACCTTGCCATGCCGCATCAACTCATCCCAACCCGATGCCCGACGACGCAACACACAACATAACCGGCTCGACCTCCGGAAGAGTAAGAACTGGCGGTCGCGCTTCCTCTTTCAAAGAATCGAAACCCCGCCACAAGCATCACCATCAAACTGGTCGCTTCTCGAGTCGTACCAGTCAACGGTGCGTAGATAAGAAACTTCTCCACGAACCGCCGATAATATCCTCGCAAGTGCCCGTGAAATCGCTGAATCCCTCGCTGAGTAAGAGTTAGGCCAAGTCCTCGATCGCCTGACCTCGTCAGATTCACTGAATGCCATCACCCGATAATATGCCCAAGAAAAGCCACCGGTCAACTAAAACTCACATTTGGAAAACTTAAGCGACAATCACGTCCGGAGAATCACAAGATAGCCCTCAACGCCCGCATGATGCTCCGCTTCCGAGCGAATAAACCAAGATATCATCAATGAACACTATCACAACGTGTTCAAAATGGTTTCAACACTCGCTCATCAAATCCATGAATACCGGCGAGCATTGGTCAACCCAAAAGACATGACTCAACTCATAATGCTCGTGACGTCCGAATGCACCTGGTGACATCCACCTCTCGACTCGCACTGATGATAGCCCGACCGCAGATCAATCTCGAGAAACATCTCGCACTGCAACCGGTCGAACAAATCATCAATCCCGGGAAGCGGGGTATCTGTTTAATGGTCACCTTGTCACCGTCAGAATCAACACACATGCGCAGCCCCGCCCTTCTTCTTCACGAACAATACCGCTCCTCGGGAGAAACACTCAGCCCGACAAGCCCTTCTAGCAAATCAAGCCGATCCTTCAACTCTCTCAACTCTGCAGTGCCATTCGTATGGCGGAATGGAAATAAAGCCGAGTGTCCGGCAATATGTCTATACAAACTCAATCTCCTCTCGCGAGGATACCCGAGGTCAGCCCGAAACACGTCTGGGAACTCTCAATACCGGAATCGATCGGTAACTGCACCGCAGCCTTTAGTATCAAACACCCTAACGACGGTAGATATACCCTTCGCACCATCTTCCTAGCGAGGTAGGAAATAAACTCTACCTCTACGATACCGTGCCCTCCCACTCAACAACCGGCCTCAGAAACTGGAACTGATGACATTTTCTCTCGCAGCCTTCATGGCGTAGCGTTAAGCTAGCCAATCCATCCCCATGATCACGCCGGTCAATCATCTCCAACTCTATCAAGTCGGCCAGGTCCGACGACCGAACGGTCACAGACAAGTTTATATACCCGCCGAGCTACCACCGAATCACCCATCATGTAGCTACCTCGAAGTGGTCTACGGACTCGTGCTCTATCCCTATCCTACTAGCAACAAGTGGAGATATATAGATGCAGAGTAGAACCCGGATCTATCAAAGCATACACATCAAACCCGAACCGAGCAAGGTACCAAATTTACATCGCGCGAGGCCTCCCGATCCCCGCTGGCCGGATTAAAGCATAAACGCGGCTCAGGACCGCTAGAATCGGGACCCGCCACGACCGCCACGCCGCCGTCCACGTAGTACCTTGTTCTCCGGGCGAGTAGTCACTTGGGACGGCAGACCAGTGAAGAACTCAGAGTCGCACTCTACCATCAAGATCGCCTTGTCGACAGCTCACATGACTCGCGAAGCTACAATCAAACAAGCTCGTAGCAGCACCACAACTTCGGGGATCTACCGACGCCACACCGGTGGCGGGTGGTCCCGACGCACCACTTCACGCTCGACGCTCGTCCGGGCCCCGGGTTCGCCGAATATCTCGGTGGCTGGGACGGTGCAGAGTGCTCGAGCCGGCCGTGGTGCAGATCGCAGATCAGCCGAGGCCGCCACCACGATAGCTACCAAAAGCACCTCGCCTCTCGTTCTTCGCCGTCACAACCCGCTTCGCCTCTACGCCTCACATCCAAGAGCATTGAGCTCGCATGCGTAATGCCCATACCCGTCAAGAGACACACCGCACAAGACTCCGCCATAATCATCTAGCCCGCGGACGACGCCGCACCGATCCTCCATATTCGCTACTAACGCCGGGACATATCGAGCCAATGAATCAAACTCGATATCAGACTTCGACAAAGGCGCCCTTCCGCCTAAGCAAAGAAAAAAATCTATCACCGCCGCCTCCTCATCTCGCGAGGTGCAAGAGCGAGGAAAGCCTCGAGAACTCATCCTAAGTACGGGACGCTGTTTCCCGATAACCTCACGAATCAAACCAATCGACTACTGTATCACGCATTTACGTGGAACCAAAGATCACTGACCGGTCTCCGACGCCTGATCACCTCAAAATCTTCCAGATGACGGATGAACTCGCGATCATCCTCCGCCACGACCAGAAACTCAAGCGTTACAACTCGTGAAGTCTCGTAGCCTCAAATCGCCTCTGTGAACCACGGTACGATCGGGCTGGACTGAACCGCCGTGATTCACTGCCTCATGTCTGCCACGATCCCGCCAAGAATCGCCATCTTCTCAGAACCCATCTTATCTCGCTTCCAGCCGGACCGAGGCGAGGTATCAGGTCTCACTGGCCGCGGCCGCGCTAAACCTCTCGGGTCGGGCGGCGCCGTGAACTCGCTGCCTCGTATAGATCGCCCGAGCCTCGTGGGACTCTAGGTGTCCGACCAGCGCCTCCTCTACCGCTTGCCCTTCGCCCGGCTGCCTTACGAGGCATAATCATGCAGTGCGGATATACGCTAGGGCGGTCCGACTTATAACACCTCTAAGGCACGATCTCGTGAGTAAGAATGGAAACCAATCCTAAATATCCTATAGCCTCCTGATTATCAAAGTGGGGTGCACAACACACCGATAATCAAGCACTTACTAGATACGGCTCAGACACTTTCCGAGGATTAATCGCTTCGATACTTTTGTCACGACTGCCCGGCATCGTGCCTTACCCGCACCCAAGTAGTCATACATCGAGTAATCGAATATAAAACAAGACATGAAACAGCTTAAAATGAGACACGCTTTATCTGATGAAAACTTGCCTTTCTAGATATATATAAATAACCCAAGTTTTGCAGCCATCTCAAATGTACATAGACTACTGCACTTAGGAATGTAAATAACTATGACAAAGGCCCGCCATACCCCGATCAGACAAAACTAATTACAACAGAGAGTATACCACAAGAGAGCCTCCTACACGGAGCTCCCGACACCAATGCAAAGAGATCCTAAGGATGTGGATCTAGCACTGCCTCTTACTCTCAGCGGTGATTTAACGCAGCTTCAAGGAGGTCAGCATAACAGTACTAAGCATGCGAATCAGAAAGTACTTAAATGAAAACATATCATTTTTTAAAATCGCCATATATATGTATTTAAACAACCAAGGTAAATCCGCATAGGCTACATCATAAACAAGAGCAACAATAGTAAATCAGAATGTGTCTTTTTCTAGGCGCGAATGATCAAGCAGGCCAATTGCCCGTAGTATCACCATGCAAGCCTAACTCGACTTCGTAGTCCGCATAGGCCACTCACATAGGCCCGCATAGGTATATAACCCGCATCGGTGTAGCTACTCTAAGATCGCCCCGACTCGTAGTCCGCATGCCACATGCACCGCATGAGGTATAACCCCGCACACTAACTCGAACCCGTAGCCCCGCATAGGTCCCCGACCCGCATGAGGTATTCTCAATCATGGTCCTGCATCACCGAGTCTACCCCGCCTGAGGCGCTTAACCCCGTAATATGTCAAGAGCGAGTGATATTACACTAACCTAACAGTTTATCGTTAAACAACATAAGCACAACAAGAATACTCTCTTACACAAATGTTACAAGACACTAACACACATAGCATCATATAATGTCTACTTATCAAACCATCTTATTTATTCTTTTCACAAATCAATATAAGTCCAAGTTATAAACACATAGGCAAACTGCGTTTTTTTATCATGCTGCTGGTTATACCTAACTTCCCATAAAGCTAGTATAACTTTAAGCTTCGCTTTAAAACCAATTAGTTCTCTTCGTTAAAAATGATTCAATCTTTTGAAATGCTTTCGCATCCTTATTATTCGTGCTTAAGTCACGACATTGCCGTAAGTATTATTCAGCTTAAGTCGAAAGACATTGCGTAGTTATTATTCAATAATACATGTATATCTACCGCATCATATATTTTAAAATATCATGCTTTAGGAAGAATCACATACCTTCCTCTACAAATCCACCGCCAAGTCAATATGTCGCAAGCAGAGAATCAAATTTATAATAATGCACGCTCATCAACGCTCGCACTATTCTATAAACATTTCTAAGCGAGGGTTTTATATCCTACTGAAAATCAAGACTTCCTACCCGCGAGCTACTCAAGTTCATCGTGAAAACAAATTCTAAGTAAGTACGCTTTGATTATTCTTCTTTAAACACTTCTATCGTGATAACACTCAATTCTATTATGTAATATTCTTCTAAGTATTTAATACTTATTCTTATACTACTACGTGATGTATTCTCTAGTACAAAGAGGGTTAGGATTATTTACCCTGCAGCCCAATAATATCCTAGATAAAGCTCGATCCTAGAGCAAGGCTTAGCTCCTAAGTTGTACGCCCGATAGCTCCAAGGAAATCTTAAGTTCTTCACAACTTCTACTAAGTACTAAGGATTTGGGCTAGGTATTTTGGGCATTATAACAATACTAGAAGGCAACTTTTCTACCAAGAGAGGGGGTAGATTTCGCCAGGCAGTGTGGTAGCCTCTGGGCTAAGCCTCCAAAAGGGGGAGGTGTTTGGACGTAAAAGAGGCCTCAGGAGTAGGAAGGATTTTAGACTTAGAAGGCTTTTGTGGATGAAGAACTCTTCATCACAAGAGGGTATTTATAGGTCAAGGGATGGCCAACCAATGGCCAAGATTATGCCAAGTGCAAGGCAAGTGTAAGGTCAAGATTGCGCAAGTGTCCTGGCCAACTTGCACAAAAATATCCTACCAACTCCAAGACAAAATCGACACCTAATCGCCTCAATCGCCACATCCATCAATGAGAGGGTGACAAGTGTCGCCTCTCGCTGGTCCAAAGTGTTTCGCCTCTCTAAAAATCCGCAAAAATTAGAAATGGCATAGCCGAATTTATCCTACGCGAGTCTTGTAAAACGCTTCGCCGGAAAACGATTCCTTGAGCGAGTTGTGCCCAAAAACGCGCCATGCCTAAACTTTTAAGGCCAAACTGTGACGCACGCCTCACGCATATTCCCGAATACGGTATAACACGCTGGGTAGCCCACGCATGCTTCCACAACAGTAGTATCTTGTTATTTGATCGACATACCGACATCGCCAGCCCACGTATGCTTCCACAATGTAGTAGTATCTTGTTATTTGATTGACATACCGACACGCCTGGTAGCCCACGTACGCTTCCACAACGTAGTATTGTTTTGTTAGTTGCTTGACATACCGACACGCCGGGTAGCCCACCGTACGCTTCCACAGTGGATTGTTATCTTGTTATCTCCTTTGGGCATACCGACATCGCTGGACGGTCCACTGCATGAGCCCACTAGGACGGTTCCAGTGGACACGCTTATACCGAGGTAGACGCCGGCACGCGCTATCGCGCGGGTTAAATTCCGGTTTTATTTGAGTGATGATTTCACTGCACGAGTCCCATTCTTGATATGATCGCTTGATGTCGTGGTGTCAGAGTTTGGTTATCATACATGTCTCCCGCTTTATATAGACTATTATGATTTCATTTACGTGATTTTTCGCCACATACTGTACCGTTGCCAGATCGACCTCCTCGGCCATGCTCACGCCGCAGTTGAGGTACATAGCTTGCTAATCCGCACTTCAGGATCGCTGTTCGGTTCTCTGAAAGCTCCATATCTCCTGGTTGTTCGTGGTACGGTTCCTCAAGTTGAATTTTGTATATTCGTGGCACGGCGGCCCCGCCCCGTCATTATGGTTTCAAAATTCTTAGAGGTCTGTGAGCACTGCAGCGTAGTTTGTGCGATGTAATCGCTCAAGTTTTCATTTACGCGCAAAAAGGTAACCGCTTTGGTTAGCCTGCTTTCATATTTCACCGCTTTTCATGAGTTTTATTTCCGGTTTTTCTCTCGATTTTGTATCACTAGCGCCGGTAAGGCACTACCACGCCCGGGTTCGGTCGACAAAAGTGGTATCAGAGCGCTTAATCCTCTAAAAGGTCTATGCAGATCGTGATCTAGTAGTCTTGATTATCTGTGTGTTGTGCACCACATCTATAATCGTGAGGCTATAGGATATTTAGGATTGGTTTCATTCTTCTCACTCCGAGATCGCCTCAGAGTCAGTTATAAGTCGACTCTCCGACGCATTCTTTGTATACCGTTGACGCCTCCCCGCAGTGCAAACTGAGCCTGTATGGCAAGGCAAACAGAGGAGTCATGAGCAGAGCAAAGAGCCGGGTCTATACTTAGACCACGACACCGAGCCTCCAGCCCCACACCGGGCAGGAGACGGGTTACGCGAGATGGCCCGCTTATCGCCAGATCGTGGCTGTGCACGGCGATAGCCGGATGCAGCAGCCTGGGCCCAAAGAGTACCCGGTTCACCCGAGGTCGAGTAGTTCAGACTACGGATTTTCCGAAGCCGCACTTCACCTCGAAGTTCTACGTCAAGGCCCGAGGATGATCCGCAGGAGTTCATCCGACAGCTACACGGATCACGAGAGTGATCAAGGCTTCGAGACCGAGTTGGTTTTGTTCACATCGGGCCGATGATACCGCAATGATCGTTTGATTCGCGAGCCGTCCCGGGGATCACGCACCTCCACTGGTCAGTGAGTTCTCAGAGGCTTTCTTGGCCATTTCTTGCCTCCACGATGGCGAGGACACGCGCCGATGATTTTTGACGCCGAGACAAAGAGGCGCGCATGGGGAGTACAATGTAGTAGTTTGACTCATCGCCTCAGATGTCCCCGCCCGTGGCAGATACGAGGATGGGAGTGCACCGTTATGTCACAGACTCGACGACTACTTAGCAGAGTCAGACGGAGCAGCTCTTCACGGCATTGACATTGCCCGCACGCAGCTTACGACTGGTGCGAGCGTAGGGTCGGCTGTAATAACCAAGATCAGCAGAAGAGGGCCAGATGCCAGGTCCTCCGTGACCTTCGAGGTAGGCATTTCAAGCTAGACTAGTTACGCGCCTCCGCCAAGACGGAGTGCTCCACCACGCCTTCGTGATATTCGTGGAGATTCGTGAGCGTCGTGGCTCCAAGGTTTCGTGTTTGGAGCAGGACGCAGTCGATGGGACCACCCCTACCTCGCTGCGGGTCGCTGTGGTAGGCTCCATAACGGGAGGTCGTGGCCGAATGGGAGTTTGTTTGCCATGCGCGCCAGGTCATTTTGCAGAAATTGTCCAAACTGAGGTAGCGCGACGTAGTGACTCACCTTTCGGATCGTCGGTTCATCTCTCCTTTGTAGCGCCGTGCGAAAGAAACATGGTAATCGACAAAAAGGGAAGTAAGTAATAGTTACGGTGTATATTCTTAACCCTCCGATACTAGTACGCATTGATGTTACGGTGATGTGTTAAGTGTTATGTCGATAACTTTGTGTTAAAAATGGATTTGAAGCCCGATTAGTGAAAAGCGTAAGTCCGAGGATGAGAAAATTTTGAACCTTAAAATTTATAACAATCGAGACCTTAGAGGTAAGGCCACCAGAGTAAAAGATTTTACAGTTGATCCTTGCTCAAGTACATAGTACGCGGGAGTATTTTTCGGTGATAAGTCCATGAGTGGCATAACCGATTCTTTTCGCGAGTGGAGAAAGACTATACCAAGATCTCAAGGCTGAGATTCTGTAAGGAACATTCTGACTTAATGTTTCTAAGGGGGAGAATGTTACACCTCGTGAAATTCAAGAGTTAAGATAAGAACATACCAAGGAATATAAGATTTCAAAGTTGATAGATAAGTCGATAAACATGTGTTGACTTGATTTTGAGTTTACCTGGAGTGTTGTACCCAGCTGTTAAGAATTTCGCGTGTTTAAAGAGCCCAGCGGTAGTTAAAACTAGTTCCCAACGCAACGAACCGTCTCGCCGATACAACATCGGAGCTGCGTTACGGAAGTTTCAAGTTTGCGCGCAATGCAAAGCAGCTGGTTTTCGTCAGGGTACAGCACAGCAGTCAGACGCAGTGGCCGCGCGCGGCACCGAGTCCGCGGTAGCCGCACACCGAAATGCGTGGCCGCGACAATGCTGGAACTTTTCTGAAGCCGGAAGGCCGGGATTTTTATAGAAGCGCTAAAAATGTGAGATATTTTGTTTAAAAACCTGGGAGGGTGACAAGTGTCCTCCCATCCTTTTACCGTAAAGTGGTCCTATTTTAGGCCAAGTCTTGGAAGACTTGGCCATTTCATTTCAAAACCCTCCCAAGAAAAACCCTCTCCCTCTCTCTAGTTTTTCAAGAAAACCTAAGCTTAAGAGGAAACCGCTTGTTATACCCTCAGATTTCAGAGTATGTAATGTAAGTGAATACGACGTAAATTTAGCCTTAAAGATAAGCCTCGACGTTTATTTGTACACAACTCACTAAAAGAATCGCTTTCCGACTAAACGCTTCCACAAACAGAGTAAATTCCGCTATGCCATTTCTTATTTTTGGCGGATTTTTCCGAGAGACTTAAACATTTTGGATCAACTGAGGGCGCATACGGTCACCTCACATTGGAAGCAAGTGGGATGGCTTTGGACGATTGGGCGTCCAAGAGGGATGTTGGCCTCGCCGATCGTTCGCTTAGGCCTTGTTTTGTGCCATGTTTTGTGGAGTGTTTCAGGAGTGTTTTCATGAGTAGGGTTAGGTGCACTGGGCTCGATCTTCGCCTTACACTTGCCTTGCACTTGTCTTCATCTTCGCCATTGGTTGGCCAAGGCTTGAGCTATAAATACCCTCTCGAGATTTAAGAGTTCTTCATCCACAAAAGCTTTCCAAGTCCAAAATCCTTCCTCTCCCTTTGTAAGCAACCCGTCCAACACCCCTCGAGTAAGCTTCCGAGGCTACCCCACCCTAGCCTAGCCGAAACCTACCCCTCCCTCGTAGAAAAGTTGCCTTCTTGTATTGTTATAATGCCCAAAATACCCTAGCCCAAATACCTTAGTACTTGTAGGTCGCGTTAACTTCTAAGGTTCTTTGAGCTGCATAACCAGAGCAAAACCTGCTCAGCGCGACTTTTCTAGGATATTATCGGGCTTACCGAGGTAATAATCCTAACCTCTTTGTATTAGAGAATATATATACCGTTGTAGTATAAGGATAAGTATAAATACTTAAGTTTATCACGTAATAGAATTGAATCAGATTTTACATAGGACTGCTTTCACGAGACTTATATAGCTCACCGGTGGAAGTCACGCCCGACTTAGAGAATTATGAACCCTGCTTAGAATGACCTTCGCAGTAGTCTTTAACAGGTATCTCGTGACTATTATAGTCGACTTTCTCGCGACATATTCAACTCCGCAGTGGTTTTCATTTGTATGTATGCGATTCTTCCTAAAGCATGATATTTTACAATATAACTACGCAATGTCTTCGACTTAAGCCTCGATAATACTTACTAAGAATGCCTCACCATTAAGCCCAATAATACTTACTGCAATGCCTCACTACTTTTAAGCCTAATAATAAAGATCCAAAGCATTTCAAAAGAATACCGAATCATATTAACAAGAGAACTAATTGGTTTTAAAACAAGCTAAGAGTTATACTAGCTTTACGGGAAGTAAGTATAACCACTTAAGATTGATAAAAGAAACAAGTTTGCCTATGTGTTTATAATGCACTTATATCATGTAAAGAATAAAAAGATGGTTTGATAAGTAGACATGATATGATGCTACGGTGTTAGATCTTGTAACGCTTGTATAAAGCGAGTATCCTTGTTGCGCTTATGTTGTTTAAAGATGTTGTTATGTTAGTATACTATCACTCACCTCGAGACGATACCGGGTTGTCGCCTCCGATGCGGTAGACTCAAAGCGTCCGGGACCATGATTCGAGAATACCCTACGCGTCCAGGGGGCCTACGCGAGCTACGAGAGTTCCGTGTTAGTACGCTGGTTATGCCTCACGCGGCTCATGGGCTATGCGACAACGAGTCCAGATCGACGCCGAGGAGCATTTACCCTCGACGCGGTTATACCTCACGCGCCCACGCGAGTGGCCCATGCGACTCGAGTTCAGATTAGGCTTGCGTAACGACGATGGGGCGAGTGGCCCTGCTTTCGATCATTCGCAGCCTAGACAAGACTCATTACGCTACCTATTGTTGCTCTTGTTTGTGATGTGGCACTACGCGGCTTCTCGTTGTTTCATACATATTTGTAAACCGTTTTAAAATGATATGTTTTCATTTAAGTACTTTACAGCTTCGCATACTTAGTACCGTTGCATCACTTCTTCGGCCCGCTCATGCCGCAGTGGGGCAAGCAGTGCTAGATCCGCATCCTTGGATCTCTACGCTGGTGCCTGAGCTCCATCTCTTCCGAGGCTCTACTTTTGCACGATCTCCCGCTGTAGTTAGTTTGTATACAGGGTATGGCGGCCCCGTCCGCCAT
Source organism: Przewalskia tangutica (assembly GCA_029844215.1). Lineage (NCBI taxonomy): Eukaryota > Viridiplantae > Streptophyta > Magnoliopsida > Solanales > Solanaceae > Przewalskia > Przewalskia tangutica. Next base: position 30,796 of record JAQGDG010000644.1, read on the forward strand.
AGTCAGATATTTCAGAGGTTCAGAGTCATGTTGACAAAAGGTCTGATGTAATCGCTAACTATGATTATATATATATGCCGAAGGCTTATGTTTTCTCACATAAACTGTGGTCTTATTTTATAAACTGTTTCATGTCTTGTTTTATATTTCCACGATTTCTCCGATGTATGACTACTGGGTGCCCCCTAAGGCACTACCACTGCCCCTGAATCTGGTCGTGACAAAAGTGGCATCGTGAGCGTGAGATCCTCTGAAAGTGCTACGCATCGTATCTAGTAGTTCGATTATCGCCAGACTGCGCGCACCACACCAATAATCGTGAGGCTATAGGATATTTAGGATTGGTTTCCATTCTTCTCATTCCGAGATCGTGCTTAGAGTCGTGTTATAGTCGACCCTCTAACGTATTCCTTTCCTCGTAATGCTTATGCTCCACGCAAGGCAACCCGCCTGTAGCGGCAAGGCAAGAGGAGTCGCTAGCAGACACCCAGAGTCACGAGGGCTCAAAGCCCGCCTATACCGTAGACGACGAGTTCTATGACGCCGCCAAATTTCAAAGACAGATCACAGCACTCCACACCTCCCGTCCCACACCGCTGGCGAGTTGCAGACAGCGAGACGGCCCACCTTGGCTAAAGTCAGGCCCGACACGGGAGAGATCGACGCGGCAGCCCAGCCCACCCAGCCCGGGCCGCACTCCGGTACACCCGGCGGCGTATAGCCAGGCTACGCAGATTTCGAGTCAGAGTCTCACGGAGTTTTACGGGTCGAGGCTGCAGGATGATCCGCAGGAGTTCATCCGCCGCCTTCGAGGATTTTGAGAGTGATCGTGGCGCCGAGACCGAGTCCGTGATCTTGTTCACATAGCCGCGCGGATACCGCAATGATCGTTTGATTCACGGAGTTATCCCGGGAGAGCACGCCCCGCCTACTGGGACGAGTTCTCGCAGGCTTTCCTCACTTCACTTCTTGCCTCCACAGACGGCGAGGGCGCTGGCCGATAGATTTTTACCACCGAGGCAGAGGACGACCGTCAGTGAGTACAATGTCGAAGTTTGATTCATCGCTCGAGCATGTCCCAAAGATTGCAGCAGATACGAGGATGTGGTACACCACTATGTCACCGCTAGACGACTATATGGCCGAAGTCACGTGGCGGGTTTCTCCACCGGTATGGACATTACCCGCACGCAGCTCACGCCTGATGCGGCGAGCGCAGAGGTCGACGAGCAGACAAAGAAGCAGGTTAAGGCCGTGACGAGGGTCTTCGTGGTTATCGGCGCGGCTCAGAGCTAGCCTAGATTCGCACCACACCAAACAGAGCACTCGCACCGCCTCGACACCCAGAGTTTTCGAGGCGCACCAGGCCCTGTGGCTTCGCACGCCCGTAGTAGCAGAGGTATCGCCGACGACCACCTCAGTGGCCGACGCAGATCCCATTACGGAAGTGCGGTACTACTTATGGATCTTGTTACGCTTGTGGCCAGCAGCAGGTCACTTCGCGGATCGTCCGACCGGGCAACACGGTGGTGGCTCACCTTCGTGTTCTCAGGCCGCCCATCATCTCCTACGCTTACCGCCCCGAGGCGTGGTGCTCACGGGTCGCCAGGTCGCGCAGGTCGTGGCTCGTCTCAGCCTAGCGGTCCTCGTAACCGTGATTTATGCTTTGTCCACCGACAGATCGTGAGGCCTCACCGATGTCGCCACGTACCTATCGGGCTGGCTCACGGTTATGCCTCGATAGATCCGGTTCTACTGGCCCCATATATCTCCCTTTGTCGCTAGTAGATGCGGATAGAGCTCGAGTCCAGAGACCCTTTCGAGGTAGCTACGCCACTGGTGATTCGCCGGTAGCTCTGGGCGTATATAGGGCTTGTCCTGCGATCATTTACGCCGACCGCCGACTTGACAGAGTCGAGATGATCGACTTCGACGCGATTATGGGACGGATTGGCTAGCTTCTTGCTATGCCAATGTAGACCGCAGAGAGAGTAGCACGGTTCCAGCTTCCCGGCGAGCCATTGCCGAGCGAGAGGAGCACCAGACGCCGGAGGTAGGTTTATTTCCTACCTCAAGGCTAGGAAGACGCGCAGGCGGGTATATCTACCATCTAGTTCGAGTGTTTGATATCGAGGTCGCGCATCAGATTTTCGGGCCTCGTGAGTCACGAAGTTCCCGTGACGTGTTCCTGTGACGACCCGCATCCTCCCGAGAGGGAGATCGAGTTTTGTATTGACATATTGCCGATACTCGCCTATTTCCATTCCGCCATACGTAACGGCACCCGCCGAGTCAGAGAGTCAAGGACCACCGAGGGATTTGGCCGGAGAAGTGGCTTCATTAGGCCCGGTGTTTCCTCGGGGCGCCGGATTGTTCGTGAAGAAGGACGGACGCCGCGCATGTGTGTTGATTACATACCAACAAGGTGACCATTAAGAATGTATACCCTTCCCGTGATTGATGATTTGTTCGACCAGCAGGCGCGAGATGTTTCTCCAAGATTGACCGCTCGCTATCATCGTTCGTGTCGAGAGCGGATGTCCCTAGATCGCATTCCGACCAGACGCATTATGAGTTCGTGGTCATGTCTTTGTCGACCAATGCCCGGCCAGATTCATGGATTTGACGAACCGAGTGTTCAAACCATTTTCGACACGCTTGTGATAGTGTTCATCGATGATATCTTCGTTTATTCGCCAGAGCAGAGACGCGAGCATTTGGCGATCGTGGCCGATAGCTTCCAGGCCAGCATTGTACGCCAAGTTTTCCAAACGTGAGTTTGCCGACTTCAGGCGCTTCGGGCATATTGTCGGGCCGACGGTATTCGAGTCGATACGCCAAGATCGGCGCAGCCAGACTTGGCCTAGACCTACTACTCCGGCAGAGGTTCGCAGCTCGGGCCTTGCAGTTATTATCTACGTTCGTGGAGAAGTTTGCTTTATCTTCGCACCATCGACTAGCCGACTCGTGGCGCAACGTTCCGCCGGATCGATGCCGCGAGCGTGGTTTCCAGCCGAAGAGAGATTGACGACGCCTCGCTCTTACTCTTCCGCAGGTCCGATGGTTATGTCGGTATCGCGACGCGCTGCATCGGTTCGACGTATTCACGCAAAGACGGCAGGTTATAGCATACGCATCCCGACAAACCAAGAAACACGAGAGGAACTACCCCACCCATGATTCGAGTCGCACCGCGATTCACGCCAAGATCCGAGGCATTATTTGTACGGGGTTCACGTGATATTTATACGCACTCACAAGAGCCTCCAAGATATCTTCACCGCAGGAGTCGAACTTACGGCGCAGACTGGTTAGAGTTGCTTAAGGATTACGATGTTGATATCCTATACCACCCGTAAGGCCAACGTCATGCGTATGCCTTAGTCGTAGTCACGGGAGCCTATCGATGTGCAGCTAGAGTATGAGGGATACGGTTCGTGATTTGCATCATTTAGCGAGCCTCGTGTCCGCTTGATTGATTCTCGATAGCAGCTGGTTAGAGTTCGCGAGGTTGCCGAAGTCTTCCATCGCCGGCGAGGCGTAAGAGGCAATACCGAGGATCCACTTTGATTCGGAGCATCGCGATACGCCTCTTCGCGAGGCGCGGTCCTTTGAGGTAGCACTGACGGGTGCTAAGGTTTGAGGCGCATCAGGTGTTCCAGATGTTTCAGACTTCGCAGCAGGTTCTCGGGAAGCACACACAAGCACTCTATCCATCCGGTCGACTAAGATGTACCACGACCCAGATCCGTGTATTGCGGATGGCTCAAGAGGGACGCTGCGCAGTTCGTAGCTCGCCCGTGGTTGCCGCAGTGAAGGCAGAGCACCGCAGGCCCGGTGGTTTGTTACAAAGCGATGAGATCCCGACCGAAGCCGAGGTAATCAACACGACTTCATCACGTGATTACCTCGCACTCGTATGAGACATGATTCTATATGGGTTATCGCCGACAGTCGACAAATCAGCCCACTTTCTTCCCGCCGATCGACTTTTTCTACCGAGGATTACGCCGCATTTACATCCGAGAGATCGCCGATCGCACGGAGTTCCTACTTCGATCATATCGCATGCAGGAGCCCGCCATTTACTAACTTCGAGGTCCTTCCAGAGGGGTTTAGGACGCAGTGAGCCCGAGTAACGCATTTCATCCACGCATGCACGGACAGCAGAGCGCACTATCCGCACTTCGAGGATATGTCGCGAGCCCGTGTTATTGACTTTAGTGGTAGCTGGGAGGATCATTTGCCTCTAGTTGAGTTCGATATAATAATAGCTACCACTCCAAAGATTCAGATGGCGCCTACGAGGCCTTGTATGGAGGAAGTGCAGATCGCCTATAGGTTGGTTCGACGTGGCTATGGGCACTAGCTGGGACCAGATTTGGTACAAGCAAAGTGCTGGATAAGGTGAAACTTATCCGAGAGCGCTATCGACACCGTAGTCGCATGGTCGATGCAGATCATCGCCGCCGCAGATCTTGAGTTCGAGGTTCATGATTGGGTTTTCCTAGCGCCACCCACGGCGGTGTGATGAGATTCGGAAGAAGGGGAAACTCACTCCTGTGTACATCGGGCCGCTTCGCATTGTCCGCAGTGGTAGGCAAGGTTGCCTATGAGTTGATCCGCCGTCCGATCCGGAGGCAAAGGCATCCGCTTTTCACGCGTTATGCCGGCGAGACGTGTCGGGATCCATCTAGTACACCCGATTGACGATGTCCGTGTGATCGAGGGATTATCGATGAGGAGATTCCCATAGCGATAGTCGATCGCCGTTAGGGCGCTCATGACCAAGGACGTGGCTTCCACAAAGTCTTCATGGCGAACGAGCTCGTGAGGAGATGACGCGAAGCCGGTGAGATACGAGACTAAGTATCCTCACCTATTCCCCACACCTCCGTAAATTCACTTTCCTACTTGTAAATTTTCGCTATCATTTCGCCTAAGTGTTGCTCGCCGTGCGTGGCATTTACAATCGCTTAAAACTTCTTCGATAATCGTTTTTTGGAAGGAACATTCGACGAATGTTTCTAAAGGGGGAGAATGTTATACCTCAGATTTCCGCAGTATGTACGTAAGTGAATACGATTTAAAGTCTAGCCTTAAAGATAAGCTCGACGCTTTTATTTGTACACAACTCACTAAAAGAATCGCTTTCGACAAACGCTTCCACACTTTAGAGTAAATTCCGCCATGCCATTTCTTATTTTTATGGATTTTTCCGAGAGATTTAAACAAGTTGGGATGGCTTTGGACGATCAAGGCCCAAGAGGGATGCTGGCCTCGCCGATTGGTTCCTCGCTTAGGCCTTGTTTTGTACCATGTTTTGCGAGAGTTTTGTGCAGTGTTTTGTGGAGTAGGGTTGTGTGCACTTGGCTCGATTCGCCTTACACTTGCCTTGCACTTGTCTTCATCTTCGCCATTGGTCGCCAAGGCTCAGCTATAAATACCCTCTCGAGATGAAGAGTTCTTCATCCACAAAGCTTTCCAAGTCCAAAAATCCTTCCTCTCCCTTTGTAAGCACCGCCCAACACCCCCTCGGTAAGCTCGCCGAGGCTACCCCACCCCTAGCCTAGCCGAAACCTACCTCCCTTGGTAGAAAAGTTGCCTTCTTGTATTGTTATAATGCCCAAAATACCCTAGCCCAAATACCTTAGTACTTGTAGGTTGTGAAGAACTTCTAAGGTTCTGAGCATACAACTTGTGAGCAAAACCTCGCTCAGCGCCGACTTTTCTAGATATTATCGGGCTTACCGAGGTAATAATCCTAACCCTCTTTGTATTAGAGAATATATATACCGTTGTAGTATAAGGATAAGTATAAATACTTGTAGTTTATCACGTAATAGAATTGAATCTGATTTACATAGGATCGCTTTCACAAAGAGACTTATATAGCTCACCTGCAGTGGAAGTCGCCTGACTTACCAGAATTATGAACCCCTGCTTAGAATGACCTTCAGAGTAGTCTTTAATAGGTATCCGTGACTATTATAGGTCGACTTCTCGCACATATTCAACTTCGCGTGGTTTTCACGGTAAGGTATGCGATTCTTCCTAAAGCATGATATTTTACAATATAACTACTAGCAATGTCTTCGACTTAAGCCCGACAATACTTACTAAGAATGCCTCACGCTTAAGCCCGAACAATACTTACTTAATGCCTCACGGCTAAGCCCGAATAATAAAGATCCAAAGCATTTCAAAAGAATATCAATCATATTAATGTAAGAGAACTAATTGGTTTTAAAATGTAAGTTTAAGAGTTATACTAGCTTTACGGGAAGTAAGTATAACCACTTAAGATTGATAAAAGAAACAAGTTTGCCTACGTGTTTATAATGCATTTATATCAGAAAAGAATAAAAAGATGGTTTGATAAGTAGACATGATATGATGCTACGCAGTTAAGATCTTGTAACGCTTGTATAAAGCAGCATCCTTGTTGCGGCTTATGTTGTTTAAAGATGTTGTTATGTTAGTATACTATCACTCACCTCGAGATGATACCGGGTTGTCGCCTCCGACGCGGTAGACTCAGCGGTCCGGGACCATGATTCGAGAATACCTCACGCGGTCCAGGGGCCGGCGCGAGCTACGAGTTCCGTGTTAGTACGCGGTTATGCCTCACGCGTTCACGCGCCATACTGACAATGAGTCCAGATCGACGCCGAGGAGTAGCACCGACGCGGGTTATACCTCACGCGCCCACGCGAGCTGGCCATGCGGACTCGAGTTCAGGATTAGGCTTGCATCGACGATGGGCGAGTGGCCCTGCTTTCGATCATTCGCAGCCAGACAAGACTCATTACGCTTACCTATCAAGGTTTTGTTGCGATGTGGCACTACGCGCTTCTCGGTTGTTTCATACATATTTGTAAACCGGTTTTAAAATGATATGTTTTCATTTAAGTACTTTACGCTTTCGCATACTTAGTACCGCAGATCGACCTCCTTCTGGGCCGCGCTCATGCCGCAGGTGGCAAGCAGTGCTAGATCCGCATCCTCAGGGATCTCTACGCTGGTGTCTGAGCTCCATCTCTTCCGAGGCTCTACTTTTGGTATGATCTCCGTTGTAGTTAGTTTGTATAGTGGTACAGTGGCCCCCGTCCCGCCATAGTTGTATATTTCAGAGGTCTCAGAGTCATGTTACAAAGGTTTGATGTAATCACGAACTATGATTATATATATACGCCGAAGGCGATGTTTTCTCACATAAATCGTGTCTTATTTTATAAACTCGTTTATGTCTTGTTTTATATTTCCGCTGATTTCTCTGATGATGACTACTGTGCCCTTCTTGAAGACTCCACACGCCCCTAACGGGTCGACATCGCTGAGCGCGCAAGAAGGAAAAGTGCGGGTAAACTTCGGGAAGCGCTGCAGACGAGTTTTACTTAAAAGAAGTGGAAGAAAGCGGCTTTGGTTTCTCCAAAGGTAAAAGTTTCCTTCTCGTTATGAAGTTATACTTGTTTTAGTAGTTTAGAAACGAGCCCGAGGTCATATATTTTAGTAGTTTAGAAATGAGCCCGAGGTCGTTATATTTTAGTAGTTTAGAATCGAGCCCGAGGTCGTTATATTTGAATAGATTCGATCTTGTTGCCTTGTTGAAACCGAAACGGGCATGTTAGCCTTAAGATTTTAACTTCAATTTGGTTACCGATTTGGTCGCCGACGTTGTAAAGGGGATTGTAGTTGTCAAGATGTCTAGGCTAGATATCATGTTAGACCTAAGAACTTGGGTTGGAAAAGAGTTGGAAAGCGGTTTAGGATTGGTTTATCATTGCCAAGAATGGCATGGAAATTATTGGTTTATTGTCAGATCATGGGCGGAATTTTACGCTGGCCCCGTAGCGCGTAATCCCCTTTGTGGTTAGTCAATTGTGTGCCTTAAATATGGCGCTGTTATTGAAATTCGCCTTGAAAGAGGTGGCATAGTAAGTAGAAACAAAGGAAGTTGTCATCCGACTCTCCGTAACGTGGACCTTGCACTTAGTTATTCTACGCTCAAGCCAGAGATCGACAGACGCTTTACGCACTTTATAGGATTGAAGTACTACGTAGCATATTCTACTTAAGCCGGGAAAGTATCGTGGAGCATTTTGCTAACCGCCGATAATCGTCGCGAGGTACGTGATTCTTCCTATCCTCTTCAAAGATGACTATTTGTGAAATATATAAAGTGCGTTGGGACGCATCGCGTTAAAGGAATTAAATTTCCTTTTGTGTCTTGACTTGATATGAAGTGTAAAGGTCTTGATTGTGTGAAAAAGTAGTAAACTCTCATTCGCTAGTAACGGGTACTGTTGTTGTTAATAAGCCCTCGTCTCATGCGGCTTATAGTTGTAATCGTTGGTTTAAAACATAAAGTTGTTATAACCTTTATGGGAAGTTTGTTATAACCACTTTACGTAGTAAAAGAGTGGTAGTTGATTTCAAAAGATAAGAGACTTGACTTGTAATCGACCTAAATGGTGTTGAAAATGTGAAACCTCATTCGAGAAACGAGTACTGGTTTTAAAAGAATAATGTTACATAAATTTGAAATGGGAATAAGGATCGAACAAGCCAACGCAATACGATAAAGGAAATAAGTAATGACAATTAATCATATTAAAACCAAGAGAAACCTTCATCTCGTGATAAGCTAAGATAAGACAAAATTGTATTACATTTCCTGTATCATGGCCGCTTCTAATAAGAATTATTGTAATCAAGTTTTGATCTTCTTAAAAATCCTAAGGTAAGGAACTCGATTTCTAAAAGAAAAAGACTTAAGAATTTGACGTGTTTTGTTTTAAAAGAAAGGCATGGTTTTGTCTTGACTTGTTTTAAAACATGAAGTTGTTATAAAAATTTACGGGAAGTTAGTTATAATGACTTTATAGAGTAAAGGAATGGATTCATTATCGGATTTTTTTAAATGGTATACTGACGTTGTTAAAAAGTGTTTAAAGTGCTTGATTTAAACTCGAATGTGTTCGATAATACGTGTTAGTATCGCGTGGCTTTTACGAGAAAGAGGTCTTTGTTTTGAAGGAATGAAAGTATGTCGATTTTGGGGTCAAACCCTAATTTTGTCGACATGAAACGAAAGTACGCTGAACCGCCTATGCTTGCTGTGATAGCTTTGTTACGCAAGTGTTGTTGTATTTACGTGCTACCGCCTCTCGCCGGAGGCTATCCGCTGATTAATGGACATATCGACACGCTGTAGCCCACGTACGCTTCCACTATATTGATTCTCGACGACATACCGACACGCTGTGGTGCCCACGTACGCTTCCATTGGGTGTTATTATTGTTATTTGATCGACATACCGACACGCTGGGTATCCCACGCTGCATGCTTCCACAAAGCGAGTAGTATCTTGTTATTTGATTGACATACCGACATCGGGTAGCCCACTGTACGCTTCCACAAAATGTAGTATTGTTTTGTTAGTCGCTCGACATACCGACACGCTGGGTAGCCCACTGCACGCTCCATTGTGGATTGTTATCTTTTATCTCCTTTCGGCATACCGACACGCTGACGGTCCACGTGTACGAGCCCACTAGACGGTTCCAGGCCATGCTTATACCGAGGCGAGACGGGCACGCGCCATCGCGCGTTAAATTCTCGTTGTATTTGAGTGACGATTTCACTGCACGAAGTCTCTTGATACGACCGCCATATGTCAGGTGTTGTAGCTTGGTTATCACACATGCCTCCCGCTTATTTAGACTATTATGATTTCATTTACGATTTTTCGCCACATACTGCACCGTTGTACCGACCTCCTTCGGCCGCTCATGCCGCAGTCGAGGTACATAGCTTGCCGATCCGCACTCTTAGATCGTTGTTCGTTCTCGAAAGCCCATATCTCCTAAGCTTGTCACGTGGTACGGCTCCTCAAGTAGTAGACTTTGTATATTCGTGGGCACGGCGGCCCCGTCCCATCATTATGGTTTCAAAATTCTGAGGTCCAGTAATCGCCAGGCGTAGCTTGTGGGATGTAATCGCTTCGATACTACGAGTGTTGGTATCGTGTGACTTCGTGGAAAGAACGGATATTTGTAAGAGAATCAAGTATGGTAATTTGCTTGTGCTTGCTTCGTGATAGCCTTGTTGCGGTAAAAGTTGTATTCTATGATACCGCCTCTTCACACGACTGCCCGGCTCGTGATCGTGCCTTACCCGCACCCAAGTAGTCATACATCGAGAAATCACTGAATATAAAACATACCGATATGAAACAAGAGATAAGATAATAAAACAAAGCAACCAAACGGCTGCCTTCTTGCATATATACAAAAATTTTTGAACAAGCATATCCCTTTACAAACCCCGCCACAATAGTACTACATGCACTCTAAGAACGTAATAACACCATGACGACAGTGGCCCCGCCATACCCTCGAATGTACGTAACCTACAACTCAGTGGAAACATACCAAAAGATAAGCCTCCGAGAAACGGAGCTTCCTAATACGCCGAACTGCGATCCTATGAGCGAGATCAACAACCGTGTACCTCACCGCGCAGATTAACGCACTTCCCTACGAGGTCAAGATAACAGTACTAAGTATGTGGAAATCAAAATATCAAAATGAAATCATAATAGTCTATATAAAATGTAAGACATATATGATAACCTACACCCCGTAGTTCCGTGGTATGATGCGAGGACGCACGCACGGAATACGAGCATTAATATCGGAAAGAAAGAAAGACGGATTTTTCACTAAAAGTTTCCGGTTTTGTAAAGGAAAATGTTCGCTGACGGAATTGATTCTGTGATTTGGTATTCTGACTTCTTGAATTATATTAGAATTATGGAATTTTATTTCAGACTGGTCACTGGGCCCACGGAGAAATTTACTGCTTTGCTAGGGCCCACTTTGTTTTCGAGATTTTGGCCTTATGGATATTTTCGTAAGATGAAATATTTTGGACGAGCAGAGGCCACACGTGTCACCCCTAGGTGGCTCTCGCCAAATTTGCTAACAGGCGGCAAGACAAGTGGCCTTGTCTTCAAGATATTTTTAGTTGGACAATTGGCTCAGGCCCACACACACTTGTCCCCAATCTCAACCACACACTTGCCTTCATCCTAGCCCTTCGTTGTCCTATATATGCACTACTAGTTGATGAAATCTCCCATACTTAACCATTTCAAGACAAGAAATTCTCCCTTCTCCTTGACCTTGCTCTCGTTTTGAGCCCTTTTCTTGAGCTAAATTTGTCCAACAATTCTAAACTCTTAAGTGTTCTTCCCAAGGTGTTAGGAAGATTGTGTACCAAGAGTTGGAAAAGATTTCACACCCCTAACCTCTAAACTTCACCTTGGCCGAGAGCTCCATGAACAAAACCCTAAGCTGTTCTTCACTTTTGGAGTCAATCTCAAGAGGTTGGTTAGAGTTTCATGGGTTGCTTGTAGCATTGGAACGAAAGATTTGGAGCTAAGACTTGCTTGGAGCGACATTAAGTTCTCGGATAGATTTTGGGCTATTTGAGGTAGAAATCTTAACCTCTTGTGAATCGTCATTATACATATATTATAAGTATATTACGGAGTAAATAATATACGGAGTAAAGTTTGGAAGAGTTGGATCTTGTTAACTTGTTAAAAGAAAGGATTGGCCGCTTGCCATTAAAATGGTAAAAACGCATCTTACTTAAGAAGAATTAACAAAGTAACTATAACTTATATTAAGAATGGAAATATAAGTTGATGACTAACGAGTAAATCGATAAGTAAATGGACAAAGTCGCTAGGAACCCAACTTAAGGATCAGATTTACTTTGGACCGTATTTACTTTGGATCAGATTTACATTTACATTTATGTTGGGCGGGAAGATTTTTCAATCGCGTTCGCTTGGGCAGATCCCCTTTTTAATTATTGTATTGTTATGGCGCTGATAGTAAACCGCTGCACGGCCATGCCAGAATCCCCTTCTTTTTACTTATTGTTGTTATGGAGGCGTGATAGTAAACCGCTATACCGTTGGGCGTGTAATCCCCTTCTTTATGTTGTTTAATTATTACGCCTTATATATATGATATATATATTACTGCTATTCGCCTTGGAGAAAGATGGAAAAGTGAGTAAAACGGGAAGTGTCGCCAATTTTCCGTAGAATTAGAGGGCTTTTATTGGTATAAGTCTTCAACGGTAAGAAAGGTTTGATAAAAGTACTATGACCGCTTTAGAGCGAGTACCACGCATGGCGATCTACTTGGCTTAGGAGCAGCCGACGTTGAAGTACTTGAGCGCTTTTGCTATTTGTCGATAATCGCCGCGAGGTACGTGAACCTCTTCCTATCCTTTCTAGCACGATGTTTTGTAAACTATGTAGTACTGCAGACGCATACGTGCTAAACGAGTTTGTTGGTTCAAAACATGTGGTGTTATAATAGCTTTACGGGAAGTTAGTTATAACGACTTACGTAGGTAAAAGAATGGTTTATTAATTTTGAAAGTTAAGAGACTTGATCTTGAAAGATAAGAGACTTGACTTATAACGACTTGTTTTCTAAAAAGAGAAGTAACTTGATTTTAAGTATAGGTTACTTGTTTTGAAAAGAGTAAGTTCTTTGGGTTCTAAAAGAATACTTGTTGTTGTTTCAAGATAAGAGACTTAACTTATAAATGACGCTTATGAAATGTTAAGGACTATGAATTTTGTTAAAAGTCAGAAACCTCATTCGTGAGAAATGAGTACTTGATTTTAAAGAATAACGTGTTAATGATTTCGAAATGAGAATAAGTATCAACAAACCATCATAATACAAAGGAGATGTATTGACTAATTGTTATTAAAACCAGAGAAACCTCCATCCGCATGTAAGCTAAGATAAGACAAAATTGTATTACATTTCCTGATCACGGCCAGAATAAGATTGTTATAAACAAGAATAAACTACCACACATAAGACTTATGTTACTCAATTGTTTTAAAAGAGATTAAAACTACGAGTTATGAAACCTTTCTAAAATAAGAGACTCGAGCATTTGAAATTAGGCAAACTTGAACGCTTGGAAAATAATGTCGTTACTTGATTTTACAAAGGGTGTTGTTTTGGTTTACTTAAAAAGATAGTCACTCTATTTTCATACTACTTGATATCGTGGTGACTTTTATGAAAGAAACTGATCTTTGAAAAGGATTAATGACGTGGTACTTGGGGTTAAAACCCGGATTTGTTGTAATAAAATATAAGTCCACGAGTACGATGAACTTGCTTACGCCACGTGATAGCCTTTGTCAAGTGTTGTATTTCGGCTACCGCTCTCACTGGAGTCACTGATTTGTTATGAGTGATTCTTTATCGAGTCCCACGAGACGGGCCGAGACACGTATTCCACCGATTCTTTATCGAGTCCCACGAGACGGGCCGAGACACGATCCCACCGCATTCTTTATCGAGTCCCACGAGACGGGCCGAGACACGTATTCCACTTGATTCTTTATCGAGTCCTACGACGGGCCGAGACACGATTCCACCCGTTCTTTATCGAGTCCTGGACGGGCCGAGGCACGATTCCACACGATTTATACCTAGATCGCCGCAGCTGGCGGCGAGTTCCACGGCGTGGGATGACTTCGGTGCGCGAGTCCCCGACTCGACACGACTACTTTTATGTCAGATCGTAGTTTGGCATCATACATGCCTCCCGCTTGATATAGCATCATGATTTCATTTACGATTTCGATTTCACATACTGCACCGGGCTGTGACCTCCTTTGGGCCGCTCATGCCGCAGTAGAGGTACATCGTCAGGATCCTCGCCATGGATCACAACAACAGGTCAGAAGCCCCGCTTCTTGAGGCTTATCTTTTCGCATGCTACCCGAGTCCAGTAGGTTCTGTACATCTGTGGTACGCGGCCCCGCCCCGCCATAGTTGCTGTCACTTCTAGGTCCAGAGTAATTGCAGGCGTAGTTTGTAAAAAGGATAATCGTCGGGTTTTTATGTATATATAATCGTAGGCAACTGCTTTTGGTCAGCTGCTTATTTATCATGTCTCTTGTTTCATGTTTATGTTTTTATTTCGCCGATTTTCTCTCGATGTTGTATCACCAGGGTGCCCGTAAGGCACCGCCACGCCCTGCCTGGTCGTGACAATAACAAAACTACGCTCACAAATAAAAGTAGTCATGTCAAGTCGTGACTCACGCCTCGCGTCATCCTCACGCCCGAACTCCTTCCTCACCGCCGCCCAGGTATAAGTCACGATACGTAATATGTCTCGCCATCTCACGGACTCGAGGTGAAATCGTGATGGAATACATTCCCGGTCCATCTCATGGACTCAGGATCAAATCGTGGTATACATTCCCTGCTCATCCCACGAATGCGTGTCGCATGAAATACATTCCCGGCCCATCTCACGAACTCCAGATCGTGTGAAATACATTCCTGCTCATCTCATTAACGCGGTGTCGTGGAATACATTCCCGCTCATCCCATGAACGCGTGTCGAGTGAAATACATTCCTGCTCATCTCGAACGCGCTGCCGAGTGAATACATTCCGCTCATCTCGCGAACGCGTATCGCGTGGAATACATTCCGCTCATCCTACGAACGCGGTGTCGAAGTTAAATACATTCCGCCCATCTCTATGGACGCATATCGAGTGAAATACATTCCCGGCCCATCTCATGGACGCGTATCAAATCGTGGAATACATTCCCTGCTCATCCTATTTAACGCTGTCGCGCGGTCATAACATTTAAACGCTTTAAGACAGATTAAGATAATACCATATTTTCCTTTTAAAACAACTAAGGTAACATTATGCCCTTCTTTTTAAACCAAAACACTTTCCTTCTTAAAGTCAAGTAACAACATTCTTTTCCAAAAGTTCAAGTTTGCCTAATTTCAAATATTCACATTTCTTATTTTCAAAGGTTTCATAGTTCATAGCCTTAATCATTTAATAACATAATTTCTTTTAAAAACAATGAGTAATATATGCCTTATGTGTGAGTAGTTATTCTTTGTTTATAACAATCTTATTAATGCAAATGATCTAGGAAATGTAATACCATTTTGTCTTATCTTAACTTCTACGCAGATGGATATTTCCGTTTTATTATAAATACTTATTTGTCAATACATTTTCCTTATTAACGCCGCAGTTGGTTCGCTCGATACTTATTCTCATTTCCAATCGTGAAACATTATTCTTTTAAAAACCAAGTACTCATTACTCACGAACGAGGTTCTCCGCTGGCCCCACAAAACAGAAATTCTCCCGTGGCCCCACGTGATCAATTTCTAAATAAAATTCCATAATTCTCAAATATTCCAAAAGTCCGATACCAACTGGGAATCCAATTCCATTAATGAACCTTTTTCCTTCACAAAATCAGAAACTTTTCCGCCGAAAAAAATCACTTCTTTCTTCTTTTCCAATGTTAATGTCGATTTACGCACGCACGCCTTCACACACATACCGAACTACTGGTGTAACACGACAGGACATTATAAAGTTGACATACTACATGTGATATCAGACTTAGCAGTCGATTGACCAAGAGGTATGTAGAACTTTCCTATCTTTCGAGCACGAATAGACGTATATAGTACTCAGACGACAAGACCTTGATATCCTTTACTTGTTTTAAGAATAGCCAAGTTGGGTGAGTTAGGAGATTAACTCACTTCTTTAAAAGTATACGATGTCTTCGCTTTTTAAAGTTAAGGGACTCAAGTGTTTTAAAGTATACGATACGTATTTCGCTTTAAACGATGTCCTCGATAGAAATTGTAATTATTAGGTATAAAGTTAATATAACGACTTTATGATAAGTTGGTTATATTAGCTTTATGGAAAGATAAATAAGGATAAACGACTTGATTTAATGAAAGGCAATTTGATTTTAAGGCATCAATTGCCTAAGGTTTTAAAAGAAAAGTTAAGTCACTGGTTTAAGCCTAATTTTATTTCTAAAGGTATCATGACTTGATACTACTGCTATTAGTATCTTGGAAATTTTATATGAAAAGAGTGGAAGTATGTAGTACTGGGTTAAATTCTGATTTTTATAAAAGACATGTTAACGCCTTAAGTAAACTAAATGAGAGTGTATATGAACAAGACTAATAAGTTGTGATTTCTTAACTTGCTTATATATGGTACGATGTTTGCAAGGCTTATGTTATAAACGATGTTTAGTACTTATGTTATGTATGATACCATTGTTAGTGATATATCGTTTCATTACGGGTCATTCCCGTTTGTGGCATTTGCATATTCCGTGGATTTGCTACCCATGACGCGAGTGAATACCTCACGCGAGTCCGTAGGCTCATGCGCGAAATAGTCTCACGCAGGACCACCCCACGCGAGGAATACATCACGCGTCTATACGACCTATACGCGGATACGCCTATGCGGCGGTTACTCACGCGGTCTATACGGCATACGCGGTGAAATAGTCCGTGAGTAGGATCGCTAACGATACTACGGCGTGGCCCTTCTTGATCACGAGCCTCCTATTTTTACGCAGAAAGTATACTCTTGTTTACTCTCATTGTTAGTAAGGCACAGGTAATCGTTATTTGAGTTATCATACACGCCTCCCGCTTTGTTTTAGACTTACGACGTAATTACAAAGATTTTTCCGCTTTACATACTTAGTACATATTGCATCGACCCCTTCCTGGGCCGCTCACGCCGCAGGTGGTAAGGTGCCGCGGATCCTCATTCTTGGATCACCGATCGTGTCAAGCTCCATTTCTCCGAGGCTTGTCTTTTGGTACGCTTTTTCCCCGATGTCAGAGATTTTATGTATTATTCAGGGTACGACGGCCCCGCCCCGCCATAGTTGTTATTCCTGAGGTCCAGAGTCACATTTTTTGGTTTAATAAGAACAGAGTTGTACCGCTTTACCTTCGATTATGTATATTTTATGGAAGGCGCCCATATCGGCCACCGCTCGATGTTTATTGTCAAACATATTTGTGTGTCAGGTATGTTCCGCCGCTATTCTCTCACGATACCAACCGGTGCCTGTAGGCACCGCCGCGCTCGCGCCGGTCGTGACAAAAGTGGTATCGTGAGCGCTTAGTCCTGAAAGTTGTCTACGCATCGTCTAGTGTAGTCTTGATTATCGTGTCAGGCACCACATCTATAATCGAGGTCAGCAGGACATTTAGGATTGGTTTCATTCTTCTCTCCGAGATCGCAGCAGCTGCCTTATTAGGTCAATCCTCCGACCTATTCTTATGTAAATGCTTATGCCTCCACGAAAGCGCGATCAGGCCCGTGGCGGCAAGGCAAAGAACAGGAGTCGCTAAGGGTACTGCAGAGGGTTACTAGACTCAGCACGCACTTTGCCCGAGGTTGCAGCGTGGCGAAGTTCACCACGCCAACATGGGATATGAGCCGAGAGCCAGATAGCTCCAGAGGTTCCGGCACTGCAGCCTCCGCTCGCCGCTGTGAGCCGAGTATAGAGATTACGGAGCAGATCCTGTTATTGACCAAAGATAGTAGCAGGGCAAATACGACAGAGCAGTAGCTAACCCCAGAGCCACCGCTTATGATTCAGATTTTCTCGGGTTGTCATCCACCCGAGTTTTACGGTTCGAGGTCCGAGGAGGATCCGCAGGAGTTCATTCTGAGTTACAATGACTCTACAAAGTTCTGTGGCTTCGAGACAATGGGTTATGCTAGCCTCACCGGTTACGTGATATTGCGCTGAACTGCTCAGCCGCGAGCCGCCGAGAGGCGAGCGATGCTCTTCCACCGCTGTGGCGAGTTCACAGAGGCCTTCCCGATCACTTTTTGCCTCCCGAGACGAGGAGATCCCGCCAGAGATAGATTCTCGACCGAGGCGTAATGGGAGGACTATCGTAGTACACTGAGCTGACTTCTTTGCCGTACGCGCACACCATCAGTATGACACGCGACAGAGTTCATCGTTATGTGACGGGCTGCACTGGCCATATGATTATCGTGACGCTGGGGTGGCCCTTCAACCAGTGTACGGATATTGCCAGATGCAGCGATGCGCAGGGATAGAGGATAGAGAGAGGAGGATAAACTTGACTCAAAGCCACCAAGAGGCCGTGACGCTAGGTCTCGTGGCGCTCGGAAAGGATAACCTCACAGCAGACTAGGTTCACATTTCACCAAAGACAGAGTGCTCCTTCACGCTCGCGAGGTCCGAGCAATGATCATTCGTGAAAGCAGTCGTGGCTCTGTGGCTTCTGGTTTGCGGAGGCAGATCACATCGCTCGAGACCACCCACATCTCGCTGCTCGACAAGCAGATCTCACCAGTGCGAGTGTCGTGTTCCTTCAGAGCTTGTTACTCAGGGCTACCGGGCCATTTGAAAAGAGATCGTCCACCAGAGGCAAAGATGGTGGTACGATGCACCGATGATCGCTTGCCGGGTCTTCCTCTTCTCAGAGTTACGCCCGAGGCGGCGTGTTCACAGCACGCAGCCGCGGCAGAGGTCGCGGTGGTGGTTCAGCCAGCGCCCACGTAACCGCATTTATTCTTTAGCCACCGCCAGATCGTGAGGTTTCCGACGCCGCCATGTGTACATTATTGATTTCATGTCAGGACGATATGCTTTGATAGATCCGTGTTCTACCTGTCCTACGTGTCCCTCTTATCAAGGTAGAATCGGATACACGGCGTCGAGTAGAGCCTTTTAGGTAGCTACGCCAAATGGGTGATTCGTGTTAGCTGAACGGGCGACAGAGGTTGTCCGTGTTTATTTACGCCGCCGACCTTGCAGACTCTGATAGAGTCGAGATGACCGATTTTGATGTCATTACGGTATGGATCGGACCGGCTTTTGTTATGCCAACGCTGATCAGAGACAAAGCTTGTCCTGCTCAGCTTCGCGAGCCAAATATCGAAGTCAAGGGCAACACAAGCCGCCAGGTAGGTTTATTTTTACCTCGGCCGTGAAGACGGTGCAGTAGCGGCACATCTATCATTCGTTCGGTATTCGATACACAGGTCGAGGTTCCAGCTCTTCGCCAGCGCCTGGTTAGAGAGTTTCCAGACGTGTTCCCGCACGATTTTTCCCGCATCCCTCCCGAGAGGGAGATTGAGTTTGTATTGATACATTGCTGCACACCTCGACCTATATCTATTCCCGCCATACAGACGGGCACTCCGCCGAAGTCGGGGGAGTCAAGGACCACCAAAGATTTGGCCGAAAAGGCTTTATCGTGCCTGTTTCTCCCCGGGAGAACCGGTTTGTTTTGAGCTGGCATGACGGACCACACGCCCAAATCTCGGCTCGGTGGATCGTGCCCCTACCGACACCCTCCTACCCATACAACATAAATAAACCATGAAGATAAATAACACTAATTTTTTTAAAACAAAGGCAGCTAAAGGCTTCCAGATAAATATAAATCACCGAAGGGTCTACGCCGCACAACAATGTAAATACGTTACACCACCCAAATTTCACATATGAATACAGACTCTAAGAAGGTGACAACAACTACGATGGACAAGGCCCCACCGCACTTCAATATACTCTAGCCATAATGACAAACTCCTAACTCGAGCCATCTCAAATGCCAACAAGGATCCTAAGCTCGGATCCACAATCGTGTACCTAGACCGCGGACATGAACGCATCCCCTACTGTCAAGATAACAAGTACTAAGTATGGAACGGAAATAAAGTACATTAGGGAAAATTAAACCCAAAAGTACTACGTACATACATACTTAAAAAGAATCATAAAACTCCTTCTCTTCTTAAATCCATAAACTTCTTCTTTTAAAAACTCAAGTTACATAGCTTTCAAAAAAATACTTCAAGTCTCTTATCTTTAGAATATCAAGAAATAAATACTTTCCAAATCAAGTATTCTATACTTTTAAATCAAGGTATTCCTTTCTTTAAGAATCAAGTCCCATAACTTGAAAAATAAAGTCTCTTAACCTTTTAAGAATTTAAGGTTCATAGTCTTAAAATTCATAACGAAACTCTTTAAATTAAGCAACATATACTTTTGTGCAGGACTAGGTTATACTTGTTTATAACGATCTTATTAAAGCAACCATGATCTAGAAAATATAATACAATTTTGTCTTATCTTAGCTTCTATGCAGATGGAGAATTCTACTCATTTTAATTTAATTGATTGTCGATACATTTTCTTTTATTAACGCTGCAATGGCTTGTTCGATACTTATTCTTATTCGCAGGCAAGAACTCAGCAAAGTCAACTCGACTCCAACATTTCCTAACGACTTTACCAACATCCCCCATAAGACTTGGTAAGAACTTAGGATAACTTAGACGTAGCTTTTACATAAAGTAAATCAACATACATACCTCTTAACTTCTCAGAGTAGAAGGGAACATGAAATAACACCACATGTATATTTCATACATAGAATCATGCCAAAAGAAGGAAGAGGTTCACATACCTCGACGATTATCCACAAGTAGCAAATGCTCCAAAGTACCTTTAACTTTGATAGCTATTCCATCCTTTAAGTAGAATACGCCATACGTAGTAACTTCAACCTAAAATGACAATAGCACTTCTATCAACTACAAGATATCAAGTGTAGGACTTATACATAATAACGGCCTCTTAATTCTACTGAAAATCGGGCAAAGACTTCCTTTGTTTCTACGCACTTTCCACCTTTTCCAAGGCCCGTATTCATCAACCAACAAGCCACATTTAAGGCAATAATCAACAGTTAGCCAAAGGGGATTACACGCCTAACTGGACGTAAAATTCTGCCCCACGCTTATACAAAACAGTCCACAAATCAGCCCATAAAAACAGTCCGCAATCCAACCATAACGAGGGTAAAATGCGAGGTCTTTTAACGCCTTCCACACCCTTATTCCCTTAGGACTTTCATTAGCAACTACTACACTTAAACATGCATAACAACAACTAAATTTACAGCATTTAATAACCTCAAAACAGTCCACTAAACGACACAACGACGCCTAACAGTTTTGGGCAGTTTCTGCCACAACAACTACAACCCGATAACTCGCTCCTTAATCCATTTTATTCAAATTCGAGTTCCAAAACTTCTACATAAGTTATAACAACTTATTAACAACAATATTAATCCATTATAACATACAATAGTTGAAGATAACAACGATAATAACCAACTAATTCCATTTGCACCAAATTGTCCTAAATCGGTTTTAGCCCCAAAATGGCTCAAACGCTTTTTATTCTTCATTCTTTCTAACACAAGTTCATCCATACATAATAACAATAAGTAATATCCAATTACTTTAAAAATAAGAAGGACTTTACCTCATTTTTTCCAAAACGCCCCAAAACAGTCCGGTCTTTATTGGTGCGCACTTCGCTTTCGCCCACTTCTTCAAGTTACAATCACATATATGTACCCCTACAACCTTAGAGCAACTTCTCTTGAATCTCACTTCCAAAGTCGACGGAACCTCTAGGGTTTTGGCATCAACTTTCACCAAGACAAGTAAAAACGCAGAATATTAATCTAGGCTCAAAGACTTTTAAGCGGCATAATCTTGGAGAAATAAATTGATCAACAACGGTTGTTCTTAGCCGCGGACTCTCGAAATTATGGAGCTAAAGGGAGAATATGAGAGCTTATTTTTGGTCTAAGTGTAAAGTGATTCAAGTCTTGCAAGACTGGATATGTATAGCCGTGGAGCGACCTATGTCCACTTGTCCCTCTCAAAATATCTAATTTGTTGTCATCTTAGCAAGACGTGGAGGTGCCACGTGTCGCCTCCGATCGTCCAAAATATTATAATTTTTCAAGCGTCCCCGCGAATTGTGAAATTCTCATGACCCCATATTATCAATTCCAACACCTTATAATCCAATACTAAGTCCATAAATCCAATTAGAAGTATTATACTCCAAGTTAATAATTTTTTCGTCGTCACATTTTGTTTTCCGAAATTTTCCTTAAGAAAATGTAATTATTCTTTCCTTCCAAAATTCAAATCTTAAATCCTTAATCACGTTTCTCAATTAGTAGCCCCGTATTACTTGGTGCCAGTGACGCCATAAGATGCGGTAAGGATTACAAAAACAATAAGGTAACCATCAAGAATAAAATTCTCCCCGTGATTGATGACTTATTTGACCAAACAGTGGTGCGAGGTGTTTTTCAAGATAGACTCGCGTCCGGTTATCATCAAAAGAAGTTCGAGAGGCAGATATCCCAAAGATCGCATTCTGACCTTGGGATGTGGGTACCACGAAGTTCGTGTGACGTCTTTCTTTTGACCACCGCCCAGTCAGATGCATGGATCTGATGAACCGGTGTTCAAGCCATTTTTGGATACTTTTGTTATAGTATTCATCGATGACATCCTAGTTTATTCGCATGCAGAGTGAGCACGCAGATCACTCGGCGACGGTGATTGGTCCTCCGAGCCTGCAGCTTATTCGCCAAGTTCTCCAAGCGCGTTTTGTCATTCTCGCGCATTCTCGCGCATATTATCGGGCGATGGTGTTCGTGATACGGCAAAGATTGAGGCGCTGCTTGGCCGAGACCTACTACTCCGACCGAGGTGCGCAGCTTAGGGTCGCGTGTTATTATCGTAGGCTCATGAGCGCTTTTCGATTTCAAAGACCATTGACTAAGCAAACTCGTATACGCAATAAGTTCAGCCGATGAGGTCATGAAAGTGGCTTCCGCCATCAAGGAAAGGTTGACTACGTTCCGCCTACTCTTCCCGGCGGGTTGGGACGGCACGTAATTTATCGCGATGCCTGCATCTGCCAGGGTGTGTTTTGACGCGGAAGACGCAAGTTATAGCCTATGCTTCCCTGGGCAGCTTATGGAAGATGAGAGATAATTACCCTACCCACGACTTAGAGTCAGCAGCAGCTATTCATGCCTCAAGATTTGGAGACATTATTTGTACTGGTTCACGTGGATATTTATACACTACAAGAGCCTCCTGTGATATCTTCAAAGTGATTTGTCAACTCGCGATGGAGACGTTGGTTAGAGTCATGAAAGATTACGACGCTGATATTCTATACCATCCGGGAAAGCCAACGCGGGTTGCATGCCTCGAGTCGTAGATCGACGTGAGCCCGCCAGAGGTAATGCAGAGATAGGATACGGTCCGTTAGATCCATCACCAGCGAGCCTGGGGTTCGACTGATCGATATCGGACGATAGTGTAGCACGGGTTCGCGAGGCTGCTGAAGTCTTCCATTGCTGACGAGGTGAAGAGGCGACGATGAGGACCCGGTGTTGCACGAGCATCGAGATGCAACTCTTCGAGGAGAAAAGTCTATCTCGAGGTAGCTACCACGGGTGCTCAGATTTGAGGGCTCGCCAGGTTCCCGATGGACAGACTTCCAAACAGATTCTCGAAGAGGCACACAGCGGCTCGTTATTCTATTCATCCGGGTCGACCAAGACGTTCCATGACCCGACGATGTATGTATCGTGGGATGGCCTGAAGAGGTACGCGTGGTAGGTTTTGTCGCACGCCGACACACTGTCCTAATCGCCAGGTAAGGTCGCAGCACCAGAGGCCCAGTGGGCTATCGGCAATGCCGTATCGAGATTCCGGCATGTGCTTCGAGGTGATCAACACGACTTTGTTATAGGTTTACCTCATACTCGTAGGAAGCACGACTCCATTTGGGTTATTGTTTACGTCATTTAAATCAACCCATTTCCTTCCAAACAGACGACGCTGGGTACCGAGGACTACGCCGGGATTGTATCAGACATCGAGAGATCGTGAGACCGCATTTGAGTCCCCGCGGTCGATTATATCGATGAGGAGCCCAATTTATGGCTAACTTCTCGAGGTCTTTCTAGAAGGGATTAGGACACAGTGAGTCTCGCGATGTCAAGCCATCTTCAGATCGACCGCAGCAGAGCATACTATCCGCACACTGGCGATACGTCAAGCCCGCGTGATCGATTTCTGGGTACCGAGGATCATTTGCCTCGCGAGTTTGCTTATAACAACACTACCATTCCAAAGATACGTGATGTCGCCATACGAGGCATTGTATGGGCGGAAACGCAGATCGCCGATCGGTTGGTTCAACGCAGCGGCGCTGCGCTTAGTTGGCCCGCACTTGGTTCAAGAAAGTCATGGATAAGGCGGCTTATCCGTGAGAGACCGTTAGCGCTCGTAGCTCGGCAGTAAGTCTTACGCGGATAATCGGCGCCAGATTTGGAGTTTCGTAGACGATTGGGTCTTCTAGTATCACCCACGGCAGTGTGATGAGATTCTAGTAGTGGGGAAACTTAGCCCGGGGTACATCGGGCCCTACCGTATCGTCTGGCCGAGCAGTGCAAGGTTGCCATGAGTTGATCCGCCATCGAGTTGTGAGAAGCTAGGCGTACATCCGCCTTCCATGTTTCTATGTTGAAGCGCATCTGAGATCCAAACAGAGTTTTCCCCGCCAGGTGAGGTCCAGTGACAGAGTGGTTATCGGGATGGTGAGAGTCCCATACGATACTCGATCGCTGTGTCAGCAAATCATGACCGTTGACGGGCTACCACAAAGTCTTGTGGAGGAATGATAACCGGAGTGAGATGACTTGGGAAGCTGGAGTGAGGACACGCGATGAAGTATCCTCACTTATTCCCTACACCTTCAGTAATTCATTTTCCTTACTTGTCAATTTTAATTGAAGTATTTGCTTAAATGTTATTACGGGCCAGCCGTGGTGGTATCATTATTGGTACGTCAGTTGTAAAAGGAATCTATGTCGCTAATTATAAGTTTGACTCAAAGAACATTCTAGACGAATGTTTCTTGGGGGGGGAAGAATGTTACACCCGCATTTACAAGCTATGACAAGAACGTTAATCCATCGCAAAGAACTCGTAAATGTTAAGATTAGAGACTTGTAAAATTTATCTAATTATGAATTGTCGAAAACGAATATTTGATTTAATGGGAGGGCGACACGTGTCACCCCCTTATGTTTTTCGATTTAAAATAAGCATGGCCAAAAGTGGTCATTCGACCATTATTAAGATGACAAAGTCTTGCAAGTAAGTAGAGCTTGATATGTTTGACTTAGTCAACGGGACCACAAGTCTTGATATTTAAAAAGAACTTCATACAAGCCACACATTTGTGCACATCTTTAATTCTCCATGTTACTATATATTAGTACTATGAGTGTAGCAAGACACTTACACTTAGCCAAATTTTTCAAGAAAATTGGATGAACATACAAGTTGCTCTGTTCACTCTTCAAGAAAATAATTTTTTTTTTTTTTTTTGCTGGTCATTCTTTAAGCTCCACACTTTAAAACCAAGGTTCACGAGGGTATTGTAAGGGTATCTCAATAGAAAGATCCCGAAAAATAGCTGCTTTTCGTATTAGTCACAAGTGAAAACCTAGTCGCCTAGGTTTTGTTTGAAAGATTAAAGGAAAGTTGTTTGTGATATTCTAAGGGTCCCATGGGCAAGTGATTGGTGCTGTCAAGAAGAGGCTCTAAGTTGCTGTGAGCCTCGACTTCGGATTTGAAGTTGGACTAAGACTGCTGAGGTAATAATCTTATCTCTTAAAGTGTTACAAGATTATATTGTCATAGCCTTACATGTTTCATAGCAATGGAAGTATATGTGGAGTCAAGATTTATAAGCAAGTTATGGATCGTCAGTAACCCAAAATCTGAAATGGTCATATGCTTAAGCCTGGTCGATTACAATTTGGTCGTTAATTAGAATCGCTTATCGCACGTTAATGCATCAAGATTATAGTAGTTATATCGACATTTACGACTTGGATATCACATGTTATGCTAACAATTTGGATTGAAAGAAAATTGGATAAGAATCGTGTCACAGATTCAAGTCACGGATTTACACTTTGTACTTGTAGCTAGACAGTTGATATCAATTGTGGGGCGGAATTTTATACGCCTAGTAAGCGCTGCGTAATCCTCATTGTTAATTACATTTTGTCGGGCCTTAAATGCCATGCGCGTGTTTGGTTATTGAATTCAGCCTTGAAAAGCGTGGCAAAGTATGTAGAAACAAATGATAATGTTGTCCGATTTTCCGAGAATTTAGTGACTTTGCACTTATAATATTCTCTACGCTTGAAGTAAGACGCTAATAGACGACATGATTGCGACATTATAGTCGACATACCATGGGCTGGGCGATATTGTACTTAGCAAAGGGATCGAATTCAAGATGAATGCAGAACTTATCTTTCGGTAATGGATATCGTGCACGATATATAGTACTAGAGACGATAAGACCTCGATATCCTTACTTTGTTTTAAGAATAGCCAAGTCAGCGTAGTTAGAGATTAATTCACTTCTTTGGTAAAAGATACGACGTCTTAAGTTTTTAAAGCTTAGCGGACTTGAGCTGTTTTAAAGTATATTGATACTTGTTTCGCTTTAAACGATAAGTCCCTCGATAGAAATTGTAATTCGTTATAAGGTATAAAGTTAATATAACGACTTTACGTGGAAGTTGGTTATATTAGTTTTATGGAAAGATAAATAAGGATAAATGCTCTGATCGCATCGAAGGCAATTTGATTTTAAGGCATCAATCAGCTAAGGTTTTAAAAAAGAAAATTAAGTCACTTCGATTTAGAAGCCTAATTTTATTTCTAAAGGTATCATGGATCTGTCTTGAAAAGAAATTGTGACTGATACACTACATAGTATCTGGAAGTTTTATAAGGAAAAAGAGTCATTTTTAAAAGAAATGGAAGCGATGTAGTACTGGGGTTAAATTCCGATTTTTACAAAAGACATGTTAAGGCCTTTTAAGTAAACTAAAATGAAAAAAACGAGCGTGATAGCGAACAAGCACTAATGTTGTTGTGGGATTTTCTTAACTTGCTTATATATGGTATGATAAGCCTGTAGTGGCTTAAGTTATAAATGAGTGTTCTGTGAAATGCTTTAGTATGTTACGTGATGATACCGGTTTGTTCTAGTCGTATATTATCATTACGGTCATTCCTGCTCGTGGCATTTGCATATTCCGACGGGATTTACTACCCATGCACGCGGCGGTCTCTACGCGTCCGTGAATACGCGGGCTTATGCGAGTGAAATAGAACCTACGCGGGCGGATCACCCTACTGGTATAATACCTCACGCGTCTGGCACGACTTCCACGCGCGGATACGTACCTTTCACGCGGCGAATACCTCACGCTGGTTTCACACGACTCAAGGGGGTGAAATACAGTCCCGTGAGTAGGATTGGCTTAACGACATCGCGGGCAAGGTTGTCCCGCTTGATCGAGAGACCCTATTTTTACGCAGTATGTATACCTCATTTACTATCATTGTTAGTAAGCGCACAAAGCAGCATCAGAATTTGATTATCATACACGCCTCCCGCTTTGCTTTTTAGACTTACGATTGCACTGGTTACAATATTTTTCCCGCTTTACATACTCCTAGTACATATCACACATCGACCCCCTTCTGGGCCGCTGCTCACGCCGCAGTGGTGGGTAAGCAAGGGTGGATCCTCATTCTGTGACACCTATCGTGTGTCGGGCCCATTCCGAGGCTTGCCTTGCGTACGCTTTTCCCTCGATACAGAAATTTTATGCACATTCGTGGTATGCATGCGGCCCGTCCCGCCTACAAGCTTGTTATTCCTGCAGGTCTCGTAGTCACATTTTTATGCTCGGGTCAAGAACAGTAGTCAGACTATTTTACCTTCGGGACATGTATATTTTGTCAAGCGCGGTCTATATTTCGCCAAAGACGCGATGTTTATTTGCTCTAAAACATATTTATGCAGTTTGCGGTAGATGCTCCTACCGCTATTCTCTCGATGTATACTCAATCCGGGGTGCCTGTAGGGGCACTCCGGGGCCGCGCCTGGTCGGGTCGTGACATCGTATCGGAACCTCCAGTAGTCGCAATGGCCTAAGCGCCCCTCTCGTACTATCCATGTAACCGAACTCGCCGATCGGGCCACAACCTTAGGTGATAGTAATGGGCCTAAGCCCCAGTGACTCTCTCAAGGCTCCCTACCAACAAACCTCCTACCGCCGCTTGCCGCTCTTCTCGGTCATTGCCGCTTCTCTCAGCTGAGGTACAATACACTGGCTACACAAGATTATGTCGAGAGAGATCAACCAAATAACACAAAGCCTCTATCACACTTATCTCGTAATGATAAGAATGGAAACCAATCCTATAAATATCACGTGAAGCCTCCTAATTATAGGTGTTACACCTCGTAATTCCGTGACTTTGAATAAGAGAATAGCCTGGAGATCAGCAAGTACTTAAAAATTTTTCAACGTAGCAGTTTAATCATTTGCCTCAAGGAAAATCTTCCGAACTCCTGGAAGGAAAGTTGTTCAAAGTTAACGAGAATCGGGTTCCTCGAGTTTGTTATTTGAAGAGATTTTAGAATTTATCTGAATCCACGGAAGTTTATTTACGTGCAATTCGATACGCGTGGCCCACCCGAAGCAATTTTATCGCTTTCTGCTGGTCCCACAAGATTCCGATATTTTGACCAATTATGGAAATTTCGAAATGATACTTTATGGACTTAACGCAGGTCGACACGCGTCACCCCCCAATCGACTTGGGACGTAAAAATAAGGCAAGAACGCGGGCCAAGTCTCGAAAGTGCCAAGGCATGACATTATTAACCAAGTCAATCAGCCACTTCACATAGCTTTCGATATTTTGTTTAATTCATCCAAGCCACACAAATGTTCTAATCTAGACCTCAATGTAGTTTATATCTACACTAGTAGTTCAAGACTTTGTCATTCAACACTTAGAAAAATTTGAAATCTTGCTCGCTTCTTCTTATATAGAGCTCGCCATGAGGCCACATGTGAGGAGAAAATTTTGCAATTTTTGTTCAATAATCCCAATACTTTTAAAACCAAGGTTCCTAAGAGTATTGTAAGGTTATCTCAATAAAAGATTCCCAAAAACTACGTTAACGCTAGGCCGCAGAAGGCTTAAAACTCTGCCAGTTCTTCAACTTTGCAGTTTCTGAACTTGGAAGAGGAGTTCTCCATAAGCTTCTCTTAGGGGCATAAATAGCGATTGGAACGCCAAGTTAACATGAGTTAAGGTCGCTAAGGATCGATTTCTGAGGATTTCGATGGTATTTGGGCTTTTGAGGTAACAATTCTTTATCTTCATCAGAATTGAATATTTCATGTTATGATAAGTTAGAAAATGATCTACGTGATATATGTTACTGAATATTGATGTTGTTATGGAATTTGTAGAAGCTCAAAACCGAAATGGTAATGCACGTTAGTCGTTAAGATCAGAATTCAAGCTAATTATTAATTACGATCGCCGTGATGTTATTAAGTATATATAGGGAATATAGTTTTGTAATTGTTATTACGTATATAACATGTTGGAATAACAACTGGATTGAAAAGAATCAAACTAAAATTGACATTCAGAGTACACGGCTTGTAGTCCAGAATTTCACTATTATCGACATTTTTATATTAATTACAAGGCGTAATTTTACACGCCCCGTTCGCGCATACGTAATCCCCCTTTGTATTGCTGGAATTGTTGGGCCTTTAAACGGGCGCTTGGTTATTGATTTTCTGACTTTGAAAAAGGTGGAAAAGTATGTAGAAACAAACGCCATGTCACCCGATTTTCCATAGAGATTCAAAGTGACTTTGCACTCCTAGAATATTCTACTGTCATAGCTTGAAGAGGTTAATAGACGACATGGTCATTATAGGCTGACATACCACGCATCGCATATCGACTTGGCAAGTGGATCGAACCGGCATGATGCAGGGAACTTTCTACCTCTCTCGAAAGGCATTAATAGTTGTAAATGTATAGTACTGGTAGGACGACGAGATTTTTGTGGACAATCTAATCCATTTGATATCCTCGCTTATTTTAAGAATGTCCAAGTTTGGTCGAGTTAGGGACTTAACTCACTTGTTTAAGAATATTATGATATCTTAGTTCCTAAAAAGTTAAGAGACTTAAAGTATTTTGAAAGAATATGATACTTGGTTTTGAAAGTATAAGTCTCTCGTTAGATAAAGCACAGGTATTTGGTTTGTAAAGTATAAAGCTAGTATAACGCACTTTAAGGGAAAGCTTGGTTACATTAGTTGTCAACAATCAAACCCCCAACCTGTACTGGGAAACGCTGATCGGTGCCCCACTGGGCACCCTACATGTATACATCGAGATAATCAGCGAACACAAGCATGAAACTTATAAAATAACTCAACAGTAAATAAAACAAATGTTAGCCGATGTGGCTGGCTACCTTCCCCGACATATATATACAATCAAGCAAGCTTACTCTTTCCTTACAAACCACCCACAATATGTGACTACTGCTGCACTCTGGGCAGTTTTAACATAACAAGTCAAGTGCTATGGACAGTGTGGCCCGCCATACCCCAAAAATACATGAATCTACAACCTCGTGGGAAACCGCATCAAGAGATAAGCCTCCTGAGTAAAATGGAGCTTTTTCTGGTGTAAATCAACCGAGATCCCAAGCAGAAGTGATCACCACCCTCGTGGTACCTAACACCGCGGGCATTTAACGCACTTCGGCTAAGGGGTCGATAACAAAAAAACCGATTATGTGAACTAAATAAGGTACAACAAACAAAACATATTCCAGATAAAAGTACGATGTGGGGTAAGTATAAAAAGGGTAACACCGAACCTACCATGTCATTTCCATCTCAAGCAACTTAATCGGGCATCTTCATTATCTTTCCCCATTTTTCAATAAAAGTTATAGTCACTTTCTTTTACGTGCACATACTTAGGGAAAATCATCAAGTTCATTACCATATAACTTACTTCTACCTTACATAACATAATCCGCCTCTTTTGGCGAGGGATCGCCATACCGCCTTTACCAATCAGACGCCGATAAAGTCACATGGGCCCGCCATCATAAGTGTATAACGCTCTGGGACGCCGATTAACGTCAAGTATAGTTCCATTTCCGTTAAATGCAGAGTATCGCTCGCCCATTTCTCGGGACGACGATAATGTCATATAGTCCGGCCCATAAACGTATATCGCCTACCCATTCTCGGACGCCGTAATGTCATATACCGCCCATAATGTATAACGCAGCTCGCACGCCCATTCCCCGACGCGAAAAGTCACTATGGTCCACGCATAAGCAGATAACGCTCGACCCATTCTCCGGACGCCGGGAATGCCATAGGCGTAGTCCGGCCTATAAATGTGAGCATCGCCTCGGCCCATTCCGACGCCAGAATGTCATATATCACGCCTAGTTGTATACCGTTCGCCTTACCCATTCTCGGGACGCCAGAAGTCATATAAATCTGAATTTAACCCAACGTATCACGAGACCTCTTCTTATTTTTTTAAAAGACTCTTTTCTAATAAAACTTCCAAGATAACTAACAACCGTAGTATCAAGTCATATCTACTTTTCAAGACAAGTCACAATAGCCTTTTAGAAATACATTTACCGCTTTCTAAATCGTTGACTTCTTTCTTAAAAACCTCAAAGAATTGGTACAAATTCTTTAAAACAAATCGCCCTTCTTTATTTCAAGTCATTCTTTTTGTTTATATTACTGTGAGAAATCCATTCTCTTAACTCCTTCCATAAAGTTATTATAACTCAACTTCCCATAAAGCCGCATATACTAACTTTTTATGCCTAGGACTAATTCAGTATATCTTTTATAATCAAGAGACTATACTTTCAAATCAAGTTACATAACTTTTTAAAATACTTCAAGTCTCTTAACTTTAGAAATCAAGTTTCTTAACTTGGAATTTAACATCCCTTATCTTTATCAAGAAATCCATGCTTTCCAAATCAAGTATTTCTATACATTTAAATCAAGTCATTTCTTCCTTTTAGAAATCAATAAGCCCTTATAACTTAAAAAAATAAAGTTTTTAACCTTTAAGAATTCAAGGTCTATAGTCTTAAAAAACATCTTACGTGAAACTCTTTTAAATTAAGTAACATATACTTTGCGCGCAGGAATAAGTTCTTACTTATTTATCACTTACATTATTTTGTCACTTACTCCAACCCCGGGATTCGCGACGGTGCCCTCACTCCGGGGCACCTGCTCAGGTATACACTGTGAGAATAGCAAAGGAACATACATAAAACTTATAAAAGAAAATAACGAGAAATTAAAACCACAAAGCCAGCCGACAAGGCAATACCTGGACACATATACATATACATAACAAAGAAAGAATGCTATCCTCTTTCCCTTTTACAAACCACCCACATCATATGTAACTACAGCACTTAAGCATTTTAATCGCAAGTGACAGTGTCCCCGCTTATACTCTCGAATGTACATAAGTCTACCAGCATCGTGGAAACTGCATTAAAAGATATAGCTCCTGAGTGAAAGGCGCTTCTTTTCCAAAAACCGAACAGGTATCCTAAGTATAACGATCACCAACCTGCGGTACCTAATACTACCTCGCAGTATTTAACGCACTTCTCGAAGGGTCGCAAGATAACAAAAATTTGTAGTATGGAATGTAAATAAAATGCGAATAAATCTCTTAAATTTATATCCAGAGCAAGTTAACGCCCTTAATCTCTCAAAATCAATCATATATTAATCGCTCATTTCCTTCTTTCAATACAAATTGAATAAACATATTCTTACATACATACTTGCAAGAGTTTAATCCAATCTTTTCACATAATCCTCGTGAGATCTTAGTATAATACATAATCCTACCCATTTAAGTATTGACACTCTGCAATCGATGAATCACGCATATAACCGCCCGCCATCGGCCTGCATCAGGAATCATGCAAGATAACCGCCCGCCGCGCCTTGTAAGACGCATTGAACCCGACCACATGTGTAGGCTCGCAATACGCGCAATCCCACTTGGCCGCAGTCATCTCAAGCAGACATAACGCATCCGGCCTATTGTCAAAGGCTCGTGTATTTCATATAACATAATCCGGCCTATTTGTAGGCCTTGCAGATTTTCCCTTACATAACATTTAAACCATCCATTCACTTCTTATTAAGTCGCCATAACAACTTCCCTATAAAGCTAATATTATAACAACCTTTCATTTAGGTAACTTACGACACTTTTTATTCTTACAACATTAAAGTAAATTCAGCCCAAAAATACTACGTGACATATATACTTAAAAAGAATCGTGAAACTCTCTTCTCCTTAAATCAATAAACATATACTTTTAAAACTCAAATCACATACTCTCTTCGGTAAATCAAGTCTCTAACTTTCTGTATAAAATCAAGCAACCCATATCTTGAAAAATAACGCTTCCTAACTTTGTAAAATAAAAGTCTCATAATCCTTTAAAGAAAATCAAAGTTCATAAAGTCTTAAAAACTTCTGATAACATACATTCTTCTTAAAGTCCATTTACTTACACTTATATAAAATCCTGCCGCCATCTACACTTTAGAAATCAAGTCCCATAATCTTCAAAAATAAAAGTTTCATACACTTCCAAAACCACAATGCTTATTCTCTCTTAAAATCATATAACTTCCACTTTTTTAAAATCAACCTTCTTTTCACAAATAACTACAACTTACTTAATTACTTATAAAAACAAGTGCAGCAAAGCTTTAAATCCAATCTCAAAATTTCCTAACCATCTTTACCAACGCCTCACATAAGCACCTAAGAAGGTGACTTGGTGACAATTTAAAACTACTTCTTAATTCTTAGAATCAACAATGGGAAATACTTCTAACTTCTAAGAGTGTAATGAATCTTTGAAATATTATGACATTTGATATTTCATAACGTAGGATCACGCCAAAGTTAAAGGTTATACTCATATACCTCATGATTTACTCAATGGCTGTGTCAGTAAAAGCTGATCCAGTACTTCAAAATCCTAAAAATGGTCACAAACGCCCATTAACCTCTTACTTTATACGTAGAATATTCCTAGGTGCTAAGTCGTAGCTAAATTCTACTGAAAATCTGACATGACTTCTCCTTTTGTTATTACTTTAACTTTGCACACCTTTTAAAGTGCACAAATACAATAACCAAACAGTACCCCAATTGGCTCACAACAGAATATGTATGTGGTCCAATACAAATGAATAACCAAACAAATTTCAATTGGCTCACAATTTAGAAGGTAGTCCAATACAAACTAATAACAAACTACAAGTCCAAATTCTAATATCTGAAGTTCAATAATACCTATTCTTATCCAACTTCTATTTCAATCCAAGTTATTAGCCAAGAATACGCATATCAAGTCGCAGACGGATTATAACAACTAATTCTTCAAGTAAGTAATATGCGACGCATTTCTAACAAATCCAATTCAATTAGTAATCAAATTTTCAAAAGCTGAGTTAGAGAGAAAGTTTCTCACTAAGGAAAACACTCTCAACGCATTTTATTGCCTTTTTTTTTTTATTGCCTCACAGTTGTTCTTCCCCTCCCCTATGTTTAACGATTACACCCCTAATGGTTTGAAGTTTTCTTGGCTTCAATATGAAGAAATTCAAACGCTATACATCGCCCAAAGAATGATTCGGTGAGGCTCGTAGCTTCAACGCTGCTAGAAACGCGAAAAAGAAAAAGAATGGAGCGCAGCCCTATTATTGACGGTTGTTCTCATTCGCAATTTCGACCCTTCGTGGCTGGTACATGTTAAGCCGCACTCACGATCCCTCCTCGAGAATGTAGTAGACGATGCTATGCTCCAAAAGATTCACTTAATGTGGGCAAAAGCATCGATACGTAGAACTCGATATTAGGATTTTCGGGCGCGGAAAACTTCGTATACTACGGGTGGTCGATCCTATCACGGTCAACCGCTGATTCCGGGATTACCCATTAAAGAACAAGGCGCGCCTGCCGTGGCAGCTTCTAACACGACCAACACTACTCCGAAATTCTCAGCTTCGCATGCCTACGAAAGGCATAATTTCGTCGACATCGCGAACGGAGGCACACGGGCTGAGCCGGCCTGGCCTACTCGGGCCAGAACCGGTACGGGCGCGTCGAGTCTATGACGGGTCGGTGGATGTCAACGTCCGAGGCTATCCAAGTTTTGGAATGATTCCAGTCAAGGGCAGATAGCATTGATGTTATTTCACATTCCCAAAGAAATAGCATGGCGAGCCAAAGCTCCTAACATTATCGCCGAATCCTGACATGGCACTCCCTCCCATTACGGGTCGTGGCGTGGGTCTTAATGCTAAGGCGTGGTATGTGAGTGGTGTCCATACATCGACATTACCACACCTGCGATGTTAGTTTCTAGGCCGCATTGCTGGCTCGGCGGGTCTACATCCTCGAAGAGCTCGCATTAATTACGGTAAAGTTGGCAAGGGCGCCTCAATTAAACGCGGGTACCAAATGAGCCACTTCCACTCACGGATCTTTATGGCAATCGACATTACCAAGCACGGTCAAGAGGACACCTATGGAACTATTGATTACCCCCGCATATTCAACGAAGCTAAGCCGGGCCATGTGGACGTTGCCTCAGACAATATCGGTGGAGCGAGGCGCCACACTTTAAGCTCTCGGGCACCAAGGAGTCTCTCTCCGGACGGACTTAATGAGGATCGACTACCAAGGCGGGCCAGTGGCACTCACGGGTCTTCTATTATTCCCGTGAATACAAGGATTAAAGTCATTGAGGGAAACAAACGAATTTATTCCCACGAGCTAGTGAACTACATCGCCATTAATAACACCTGGAGCCAAGGGGTCCAGATAAATGTTTCGGATCCAACGCGCTCTCTCGTAGTTGGACACCAACTCCGATTCACTATGCCATAAATTCACGATGCCTTCCTCTTTAGGCAAGCACAAGGAGCAACATCAAGAACTTAAATAAACCGCTCGCCTTTAGCTCCTTCTCGAAAGCACGAGCATAAACTTAACAAACACCTCTCTCTCAACCAATACCCTCACTACTACCCGATTTACTCAACACCACACCTCTTCTTCCTTCCCTTCCTTCTCTATCACTAAAACCCGAGACACTTTCCCTACCCTACCAAAATGGCACGCAGATTCTTTCTCCCAACGCTGGTCCAAGCACAAATCATTCTACCTCCCCTCCGCCTTACTCCCGAAATGCCTCCCTATGATTTACACACAAATGCTCCTTCAAACCATATCAAACCCCACCCGCGACACTACTCCTAAGAATCACCCCTAATCACGGCAAAGGTCCCACCCTCCAAAGAAGACTTACGCAGAGTCTTCATGGGTACTAGGATTGAAGCAAAAGGAATGAAATTGCAATTTATTGAACAAAAATGGTGAAGTAGACATCGAGTTTTAGGATGAAGTCCCATTCATAGAAACTGGGTTATTGCTTAATTGGTTGTTTCACTGGTCCC
Source organism: Przewalskia tangutica (assembly GCA_029844215.1). NCBI lineage: Eukaryota > Viridiplantae > Streptophyta > Magnoliopsida > Solanales > Solanaceae > Przewalskia > Przewalskia tangutica. The sequence goes on from JAQGDG010000644.1 coordinate 67,124, forward strand.
TTCCTAAGAGGCTGTTAACACCATCAGGAAGGGACGGGAGTGAAATGTCAGATCATACCATATGGCAAAGGTCTGGGACAGTTGTTCAAGTTCACGACAAGAAGAGCGCACTAATGTACTTCACGGGCCCTTATATGGTCTACGGAAGACTATGATGCTCAAAGCCATCAATAAAGGAGTTCTCATAACTGATGAGTTGTTTATGGACATTCTTATTTGGGTCACTTTCCTGACATTCCCTTCCATCCGAGTGCAACGCCCGAGTAAGATTGCTTCTGCAGAATAATTCACACTGATCAATTTACTAAGGAAAGATCTAAAACGAACTATGCTAGAGTTCTTGTAGGTTGAATGTCGCAGCGAGCCTACATGCCGAGTTTATTGTCAATCTTCCCGATGGCAGTATGTACACTCAGTGGTTAACTATGAAAATTATCCTGACTTTTGCTTATCATACGCTTTGACACAAACTATACGTATGTAAAATTCTCGGATATGATGCCAACATGGAAGTCCGCCTAAGAAGCGCACTCGCGGTTCCTCCTTATAATAAGGAAGTTCCTACTGCGCACGCCAGAGGCGCGGATGGTGCCACTCTCCACACCTTATCCACCAACCTCCCTACATCCCGCAAATTTCTGCATAACTTGACGGATATTGAAGATAATGAGCACACAGCACCTCCCGTCCTTGCTATGCGCAGGATGCATCGTGATTCACGCCGGCCCTTCCGCTGGGTAATCCCGCCCAAAGAACGCTGGAAACCACATGCTTGCTCTCAGGCCCAAATACCACGGGGCAATGCACGTTAGCCGTGGCACGCATAGTCCACGATTCGATCCCGCAGCCTTTGAACCCGCAACCTTCCTGGACGAAGGTACTAACACTGGTGCATGAGCGTCCTCACTGCGCCTAAGAGTGTTACCTTGAACGCTGGAGCATAGCTATGGCCGATACACACGCCATGGCTTCCGCAGAAAGACGACGGCGGAAAGAAGTTATGCCAAAGTTAGTTCATATCAAAGTAGCGTGAAGATTACAAAGCAGCCGAGGCGCTGGGAAAACCTCCTTCGTTTCCAATGAAAATACTTTGTTGGAATGTCCGCGGTCTTTGCGGACTAAGGATTGTGGCAGCCACGCAAGCACTAGGCTGTAGTCTCACTAAACAAAGATGACGTGGCATTGATTTGTCTTTTGGAAACAAAACTCTCTAAGGAAAGGATTGAGTCTTTCTTCTAAAAGATTCAAAGGTTGGAATTTATGCTCAAATATGGAATTCATCGATATGGAAGAACGCTACTCTTAGGGATCCTCAAAGGTCCGCTAGAAGTCTTTGAATGGATTCTCAACATATCCATGTTCGTGCAAGTTGTAAGATTACTCAAGTGTCCTTCTGCAACATTCGTGGTATCCGATTTACAACATCACTGAGCAGGAGGATCCTTTGGCATCACCTTACTCACTGGGCATTGGCATCACTAAACCTTTGGATGATTACGGAGATTTCAACACTTCATCATACCTCAAGATAAGTGAGTGCTCTCCTCTAACGCTCGTATGCACTTCTGACCTGGAGATTTTGTGAATGCTCACGGACTGTAAGCACTCCATCTTCCGTCTTTCTACACTGACAAATGGTTCGATGGTCCAAGCTTACAGAGTAATGATGAATCAAAATCGCGATTTGACCTTAGAACGCACACCAATTTCATGCCTATGGAACTCGCCCCGACCATCGTCCCCTGATGGCTACCAGAATTGCAACGATCCTATAATATCGGTGCCGGGCCTTCAAGTCTCATGAATACGTGGCTTTCTCACCCGCTTGACAACATTATGACTTCATGTCGAGACAAGACATTCTAGGTAACGTCAATTGTTTAGCATCTAAATTGAAAGCCTTGAAACAACCATCGAGGGCATTGAATATAAGTGAGTTCGGCAAGATGATCAAAGAGCTGCGAGGCAAACATGGAGTTTAAGGAGGCTATTAGTGCACATACGGGGACCCTTTGACGAGGAGCTTAAATCAAAGGTTAAGTCCTCAAGAGTTAAAGCCAACACCTTAAATCTGGAAGCCGGCAGAGACATTTCATTAGGCAAAAGTCGGTATGTAAAACACTGATCGGGAAGTGATAAATGCCCAAATACTTCCATAGCTTGATCAAGAGAAGTAATGTGTCAAGAACTCCATCAATTTTCTTGTCAAACTAAATTTTCGGGATTATCACTACATCACCAGGGAGGTAAGAGGAAAGCTTCTGCAGAGGAATTTTATAAGGATCTTCTGGCACATCTCACCCACATCGAACTTTTGATCCTGGAAGTGTGGCAACTCGCCATCAAGGCTTACGAAGAGGATACCATAACTTTACTGTCAGATCCCCTAAAGGAGATTTTGGGAAGCTCTTTCCGATATCGAAATGATAAAGCCCCGGACCGACGGGTATTCTGCAGTTTTCTTTAAGAATGTAATGAGAGACATGGGACATGATGTAGTAAGCGCAGAGTTCTTTCTCTTCAGTGGTTCTTTGAAACAACTTAATCACACCATCATTGCCTTGCTGCCCAAGACCGATAGGGATCCTAAGGTAACTGATTTTAGGCCTCATCGACTGGACTTCAACGTGGTCTATAAGATTATTACAAAGATTTTAGCTAATGTAATGGCAAAGATTCTTCCTTCTATCGCTGACAAATCGCAGTGGGCTTTTGTGAAAGGTGAGAAATATGGATTTGGATAATGTCTATGTAGCACAAGAGCCAGGAGAGGATTTAATTGTGAGCTTTCGTGGATCTCACCTAGTACGCTTTCAGCTGCATGATCTTTAGGGAAGAGTTTTCGACACTGTGGCCTCTGAGTTTCCTTTGATTCAAAGATAAGAGGGTTTCAACCTTCTGCATACGACGGTCGTGGATCACGGAGGATGGTTTGCTCAACGCCCTCTCTTCTTATCAACTACGAGTTACATGGTTACTTCAATGGTGTTGCGCGGCTTGTATGGGGCGTGATCCCACGCCCTCAACGCTCTTCTTTATCTTCAAGCAGTACGGATTATCTTTCGAGGATGCTAAAAATGCAGGACCCGAGGCTGTGAGCTTTCTCTTTATTATCCAAAATGTAAAAGTGACGGGTATTACTCATCTTGCTTTTTTGCTGACGTAATTTCATGCTTTTGCCAAAGTTGTGATATTTTCTGGCTGAGATTCTTACGAATCGCTCTGCATGAGTTCGAGGATGTCTCTGGTTAACCCTTAATCCATCCAAATCCTCCGCTCATTTAGCTGGAGTACATGATGCAGGTACGTGATTTGGATTCTCGCCGTGTTGGATTCGGCATTGGTAGCTTCCTAAAAGACGGTGACTGGGGATCCTTTGTCCCCAATTTCGCCTCGCTGAACAATTTGTCTTTCTTCACTCAGCCATTTCGGACCATCGTAAATTCGGGACACCACTAATTTTCCTGCACGCAGCAAAGCCAGAGCTTATTAGGTCCTGGCCATCCAAGGCTGAGAGTTTTTGGTTCCGGCCCTTCCTATTCGCCACCGTACTCAACAAGGTAAGGTATATCTGCCTCAGATCCAGCTCTTGCTACTGGTGGAAACCACCAAGAGCTGCTTGGGAAACCATTTGCCCGCCTCACCCAAGCGTGAGGTTTCGGGCCTTATGAATATCAAGCGATTGGAACAATGCCCCGCTCTGGCCTATTTGGCAAACACACACGTAAGGTGTACTCACTTTGGGTCCAATGGGTCAACAGCTTTTTTATTCGAGAGGCTTCTTTGGGACTACGCAGGTACGCCCTGTAGACTTCTCATTCAAAGATTCATGGATACGCACAAACTTGTTTCATCTTTGGTAGCCAAGGAGTTGCAACGGGCTGTGATTAGCAAAGTGTTGTACCAACGGGCAAATTTGATTCAAGTCTCGTATATGAGATCTACAAGCGCCTAAGCAAGAAAAAGCCCCTGATGTCAAGTAAATCTGGAGAGATTCATCCCCTCTAAGTTCTCAAGCTCACTCATGTGGGTTAAATTCAGAAAGCTGTTACCATATGAAGGACACTCCTTTTCCTATCTCAACTTGGAGGATAAGTCTCTGCGGGGTTCTCGCATAAGCAAGCAACGAAACAAATGAGCACTCTCTTCTTCAGCATGCCCCTACAATCTGCTTGCCATTTGGAAAGCAGAGGCAGATCTGGTTGGGGAATTAAAGAGAGAAATGACCACTATTGAAAGCTTTCCTCTCAAATGGATTAAAAAGACCACCGCCTAACGTGCATCCGAGCGTAAAAGCTAACCTTAATCGCTTTCCAGATTATGGCTCCACAGATTTGGAGTGACGCGAACACATCCGCCACGGCACAACTCACTGCTGTAAGAGGTCATTACCAAGATTAAAACAACATCCTATGTGAGTACTTCTATGATTTTATCCCTTCTTGTAACGGGCACCTTCGAAAGCGACAACTCCCTTACTCCCTCAAGCTTTCTTCTTAAATTACGCTGAGGATCGAGAACCTCAATGATGGATCAGGAGCCACTTTTCTTTCTGCTTTCTAGTAATAATATTTGCATTTACCTAAAAAAAAAAAAAAAAAAAAAGTAATCAAATTTTCAAGCTGGCTTGCACAAACATTTCCCTGACAATACTAGCAATCCATAATACTAAGTATAACTTCAACATACCAATCCTTCATGCTATCAACATGAAGCTAATAAACAACATATATAAATACATAATTCAGAATAATCTTAAAAGACAAGATTATACCTTTAACGATTCTTAATCCAAATCCAAATCCAAAGTCGCTTCCTTAGTAGTTTGAGCCTCTCCAATATACTTCAATCCGCTATTGAGACCTTCAGGAACAACACCAACAACTTTCCTTCCAACTTCCAATCCAAAACCCAGAAAGCCACTCAGGTTTTCACTTCACACTCAATACTAAAAACTATCTTTTACGAGATTTTTCTATCGAGATACACTCACTATACACTTGTGTGAACCTTTGGTTTAAAGCTGAAAGATTATCGACAAATAAAACAAAAAATTTTCCTCTTCTTGAAATGGGGAACCCGAGAGCCTCTACATGAGTTTCCTTCAAATTCTCTGGGTGGAAATACGGCTGTCATTAGTTTCTTACTACTAGTAGTATAATAAAAGGGACACGAGGGTGGTACAAGATGTAACCAAACGTGGGTGGTTTAGATTGAAGTCTTACAAAATATCAAGACTAATTGACTCTTGACTTAGTAGCCAATTTCTCTCACGCCATTAAACTGTAAAGACATTACCATCCATGCGATTTCTACGGTAAACGACTTATATCGCCATGCCTAAATCTCGGACTAAGGCATCATAAGTGCGAGGTGACACGCTGGTCGCTTCTCCCCATTCGTCACAATAATTCAAGCTCCGACAAATCCATAATTCGATAAATTTTTACAAGTCTCAAATCTTAACACTTGCGAAGTTCTTACGCATACCTTAAAACATTGCTCAGGAATACTGGTGTAACATTCTTTCCCTTAGAAACATTCTCCGCCCCCAATGTTCTTCTAGCTCAATCTATCATTCCTTGGCATAGTCTCATAACTTAATTTAGCAAAACCTAATTATGCCACATATGGCCCTAATATACCGTGACTTGCATATTTATCCATCACAAACTGGGAAACGAGGAAACAATCAATCCATAAGTGCGTGATCATCACTATATACTCACATTCAAGGGCCTAAAAGATTATCCTTTCAGATTTCCAACTTACTTTGTGCATAATGCATACAATTTCAATATTATCCTTCTTGATACTTAAACATAAAATAACCTTATCATGCATACAAATTAGTAGGGGCAACAAGATATACCTCGAATTCATATAGCGGCCAAAGGACCGCTAAAAATCGGGAACTTCCACCACTTACCCTCGCCACACTGGCAAAGGAACATCCCGCCTAGCTACTGGCGGCGAACCCGCAACTGATCCACAGCATTTTTCATCTCCCGCACCCTCCTACTAGACAATCTCAACATATGGCTCTCGACGTGCCATTTAAACAGTACCAAAGAGCACTACCGCACATTCCCATGGTGACGCTGGCCACATCAGGAACATCGAGGAAGAGGGCCCCACTTCCGCTTAGAACTCCACGTATGTGGCGATACGTAATCCAAGCTCCTCGAGTTCGATCGGCCTCCAACGACTACCCGCGATCTAACCTCCCGCCGTAAAACTGGTTAAGGAGCACCTGCGCCTACCGGAATCAGAGACCAGTCACGCCGAGGCCTCTCCGCCCAAAATCACCCGAACCTCGCTGCCTTAGCCTCTTGGGTCAAAGGCCTCGTCCGGTCTGGCCCTCTGGGCCTCCCTCGCCCTCAATCTCTCGCGGCATGTCGGCATCCCTGCAACATTCATCTCTCGGGCCGGGTGGCCACTCCGTTGTAGTTAAGCGTGATCATATAACGGTGCCTAGTCCCATAACATAGCGACGGACTCCCATCGGCCATGTTAGCCACAATACAGGCGCGTGATACCTAGCCAACGAGTCAAATCTCTAAAGTCAGACTCCCTAACGGTCCTCCCATTCCGCTTCAAATGATAAGAACCTATCAACACGGGCCTCCTCATCCTCCAGAGGCAAAAAGTGACCAAGAAAGGCCTCCCGTGAACTCATCCCAAAACCGTCGACGAAAGCACCCACCCTCTCGACATGTACTCCCAAGACTCAAACTAGTTCAACGCAATATCGCTGTGAACCTGCAGAAGCTTCAACACAATCGGGATTCTCGACTCGAGGCCCTAAGCACTCGTGATAGTCCGTAGTCGCCGAACAAACTCTCGGGGATCATCCTCGTGATTTCAACCATAAAACTCCCGTGGACTACAACCCGCAAAGTCCCGAATCCTCAAACCGCTTCGGCCTACGGCGTTAGCTACCCGCCCCAGAGGGCGCCGCCTACCACCGGCGCGTCATAAAGCCCGACCGCCTCCATAATCTCTACCGCACGGGTCATGAATCGAGGCTCGGGTAATGGAACCTTCCGAGCTATCGCTGCCTTCGCCTTCTATCATCACGTTGGCAAGAGTCCAATCTCGGGCTGACCCGCCACTTACTACCTAGGGTATAACCGCGGCTCGACTTCCCGTAAATTCTTCTCTTCATGCACCATCGCAAAGCCTCGCCGCGGCTTTGCTCCTTCCGGGCTCCCGGCCTTCTTCCGGGAGGCGAATAGCCGATTTCGGCACACATAAGAATACGCTGTGACTTCCGGACAACGCCATTAATACAACTCTATCGCATCGATCTCAGAGTGAGAAGACGAAACAAATCCTAAATAATCCCGCAGCCTCGATTATAGATTTGGCGCAACAACACAACCGATAATCAAGCACTCTACTGTGACACGGCCTCAGAGACACTTTCCGAGGACTAATCGCTTCTGATACCACTTTTGTCACGACCCAACCCTGCTCAGCGATCGTGCTCCTACCCGGGCACCCTGCTCAAGTATAAGAATCGTGAGAATAGAGCAATAACATACATAAAACTTATAAAATAAAATAATTCGAGAAATTAAACCACAAAAGTTGTGAGCAAGTGCACACCTTCCCGACACAGGGCACATATACATAATACAAGAAATAGCTACTACATCCCTTTCCTTTTACTAAACCGACCCACAATATGTAACATTCACATACTCTCTAAGAATAATTTCAATCATAAAGTGGGACAGTATTCTCGCTATAATTCAACAGATACAGTACAGTCTACCATCATCGTGGAAACCACTAAAAGATAAGCCTCCTGAGCCGAAAGTGGCTTCTTTCCAAAAATCCGAACAGAGATCCCAAGAGCAAAGATCACCAACCCTGCGGTGACAGATCACACTCATGTGCATTTAACGCAGCTCTCTAAGGGGCCGAGTCAGATAAATGGTATCGAGTATGGAACAGAAATAAAATGCACAATAACCAATTGCATATCCAGATGAAAAGAACGCTCCTTTTAACTCTCGAAATCAATAATATATTAACTGCTCTTTCTTCCTTCTTTCAATAAAATTAACAACATATTCTTACATACATACTTGGTGAGTTTAATCTGGCTTTTTCACATAATCTCGTGATATTCTTACATAAACATAATCCGCCCATTTATGGACACGCATCATGAATCAATTGTGGACATAATCCGCCCGCACGCGGGGCCTTGCAGCACCTGGGAATCATGTAGCATAATCCGCCCGCCTCGGCCTTGCAAGATGATCGTGAATCCACTCCTATGTGTAGGCCTCTGGGGTAATATGGCGTAATCCGCTTTGCATGTGTGTGGCTCTGCATCTCATAACGAATCCGCCTATTTGTAGGCTCCTGTATATTCATAACAGTGATAATCCGCGCCATTTTGCAGTTCTTACTGTGATTTTCCTTACATAACATTTTAAAACCATCTTTTCACTTCTTTATTAAGTCATTACAACAACTTCCCATAAAGCTATTATAAACAACCTTCGCTTTTAGAGAACTTATGACACTTCTTTATTCTTACAACATTGTGGGAAACTAGGCCCAAAAATACTACGACATACATACTTAAAAAGAATCGGGAAACTCCTTCTCCTTAAATCAATAAATATATACTTTTAAAACTCAAATCACATACTCTTTCGAAATCAAGCCTCTTAACTTGTAGAAGTAAATCATGGCAACCTATATCCTTGAAACAATAACGCTCTCCTAACTTCTTGTAAAATAACAAAGTCTCATAATCCTTAAAGAAAAATCAAAAGTTCATAGTCTTAAAACTTCATGTTAACATACATTTTTTAAAGTCCATTTGTATTTACAATTTATAAAATCATGTCATCTACACTTTAGAAATCTCTAAGTCCTACAATTCTGAAAAGGAAGTTTCATACACTTCAAAACCAAGTAGCTTATTCTCTTAAAATCATATAACTTCCACTTTTAAAAATCAACCTTCCGCTCACAAATAAGCCATCTCTACTTACTTACTTATAAAACAGTGGAATGTGCTTTAAATTCAATTAAATTTCAACTATTTCTAATAACGCCTTCTCATAAGATTTCAGTAGACTTCAGAGGACAATTTAAACTCTGTTTGATTTAATCATCAATGGAAATATTTAACTTCTAAGAGTAGTAAGAATCTTGAAATATTATTTATTATCGACGTGAGATCATGTCAAAGAAGAAGAGTTCATTATATCTTCGCGGACTACGATGTCGTGGGGGATCCAGCATTAACCTGTATCGAAAACATAAACGCCCATTAACCTCTTATTACACGCAGAATATTTGTGCGTTAAGTCGCTAATTCTCAGAAATGAGCGAAGACCTCCTTGTTATTACTAATTTTTCCAATTTTGTCGTAGTTCACACAATCAGAGCTGTCTGGCTCACAACAACAGTGGCGTAGTCTAATACAAATGAATAAATCAGTCAGCCTTCAATTGGCTCAATAATTAGTGGAACTATCACAAAATGAATAACAAACTACAAGTCCAAATTCGCCATCTCTGAGTTCAACAATACCTATTCTTTATCCAATTTCTATTTCAATCCAAGTTATTAGCCTAACACGATATCAAGTCGCATTCGATTATAACATCCAATCCTGGCGCAACATGCCACGCATTTCTAATAAACGTACCACCAGGCAATCAGTCTTTCGTTGGTTTGCACAACATTTCGACATTGTTACCAGCACCATAATACTATAAATCAACATCATCTCTACGCCATCAACACGCTGAGTTTGGTCAACAACAATATAAATACATACCCAGAACACTTTAAAAGACAAAGACAGTACCTAACGATTTACTTCCAACTCCAAACTGTCGCCTTCAAGAGCTTAGCTCTTCCAATATACTCTGACCCGCTTGTCGAGACCCCATAAAACACCAACAACTCTCTTCCAACTTCCAATCCAAACCTAGAAAGCCACTGTTTCACTTTCATGACTAATGCGAAACTATCTTTTACGAGATTTTTCTATCGAGATACACTTACTATATACTTAGGAACCTTGGTTTAAAATGGGAGATTTATCGGACAACAAACAAAAAAATTTCCTTTCAAACGTGGGAACCCGAGAGCTCTATGTTGAGTTTCTTCAAATTCTGCGGAAATATGGCTAAGTGTCAGCTCTCTTTGCTAATACTAGTAGTATAACAAAGTGACAATTTGGTATTAATATGTAACCAACCGGGTGGTTTAGATGGTCTACAAATATCACATTTAATCGACCTTCACTTAGTCAACTTTCTACGCCCATAACTCGGTAAGACATTAGTCATCCAAGACTTAAGTGTAATGACCATATTGGCTATGCCTAACTTACCAAGGCATCATAAGGGGAGGTGACACGTGTCGCTTCTCCCATTCACACAATAATTCGCTTTCCGACAACCATAATTCCGGAGCAAATCTTTATGTCTCAAATCTTAACACTCATGAAGTTCTTACGCATCACCCAAAACATGTCTTGTAAATATCGGGTGTAACATTATTCAAGCAGCCAAGGATCTAGAAATGGAATACAATTTCGTCTTATTCAGCCAATGAGATTGGAGTAATTTTACTCATTTTGATAATAAATCATTATTACATTTTCCTTTATTAACGCCAGAATGGCTTGTTCGGATACTTATGTTACACCCCCGCATTTTTCGTGACATGTTTTAAGAACGCACGAAGAACTCACAAGTGTTAAGATTCGAGACTTGTAAGAAAAATTTATCTACTCATGAACGTTTAAAAACGTAATATCAGCGATTTAATTATACGTATACATCATACCCCTTTATCGATGCTCGGGACTTAAAAATAGTGATGGCCAAAATGGTCATTGACCATAGTCTTAAGATGACAAAGTCTTCCACTAATGAGCTTGAGTTTCTTGACCAAAGTCAAAGGTCCCATCATTACGGATATTTTATATCATCCAAAACCACCCAATCGCTTCGATTCCTCACTCCAACATTGCACTATATAATACTAGTAGTAGTAGACAAGCTAAACACTTAGAAAATTTTAATAAAAATTGAAGAACATCATACTTGCTCTCGGTTGGGTCCATCAAGTGAGAAAAATTCAGGAGCCATTCAATAAGCTCCACACTTTAAACCAAGGTTCATGAGGGTATCAGGAGTATCTCAATAGAAAATCCCTGAAAGAGAGTTTTCGACATCGTAAAGTGAAAACCATGGGCTTTCTAGGTTTCGATTGAAAGCTCAAGGAACGCTGTCGCCGGTTCCGAATGGTCTCGGCATCATCAAGCATATCGAGAGGCTCTAAACTACTACGGCAGACTTCGGATTCGATTCGGATTAAGAATCATTGCGTATAATCTTGTCTTTAAGCGTTACAAGATTATGTATTTATACTGCTATTGCTAGCTTTACGTGTTGCCAGTACGGTTTGATAATGGTGTTTATGCGATCATGATCGACAGAAGCCTTGGAACCGAATGCAACGTAAGCCATGTTAAGTCGATTCACCTAGTCAAGATAATCGCCGATGTTGGCTGATTCGCATCAGGCAGTTTTAATCAAACGCCGACTTGATATCACGTTATGTTAACAATTTGATCAAATGAAATTTGATAAGAATCGTACGGTCGAACTCAAGGTGGTCAATTTGGACTTTAGCTTGTTATCTATTCAGATTGACTACTTTCTAAATCATAGCCAATCGTTGTTTAGTTATTCATTTGTATTGAATTATCTTCTATATTGTTGTGAGCCAATCGGGGCTGTTTGGTTATCAGATTTCGCCTTGGAAAAGTGTAAAAGATGCAGAAACAAAGGAGGTGTCGTCTGATTTTCGCCAGAGAATGTTTCACTTAGCACTTAGAATATTCTACGCTTGAATTAAGAGGTTAATGGACGATTGCGGCCATTATAGGTTGAAGTACTTTGGAACCTTTTTGCAACTTTGTCGCTAGTCGTCATGGAGTGATGTGAACCTCTTTCTTTCGGTACGATCCACGTATGGAAATTCCACGCGGATAAGATTTCAAGATTCCTTCACTTCAGGTTGCTACATTTACTGTTGAATCTAAGTTAAGAGTATGTTTAAATTGTCCTAAGTCCTTACTAGGTCTTACGAGAGACGTTGGTGTTAATGGTTAGGAAATTTTGAGATTCGGACAGCAAGCATGCGTCTGGATTTGTTTAAAGTAAGTAAAGGATTTTATGTTCGAGAACGACTAAGTTATATGACGGCGAATAAAATTACTGTTTTGGAAGGTATGAACTCTTATATGTTTTTGTATAAGTAATCGGGCCAAAGAAGTAAGTTATAGCAGAAGACGGCAACCTTTGACTGTTTTTTAAGGATTGCGAAGTTTTAAGCATATGATTCTTTTAAGTACGTATGTACGTAGTATCTTCGATCCCGCTTCCTAAAATGCTGTGCAATGTTGTCTTAAGTTCTCTGTGCCGAAAGGCTGTTATACCAAATTATGGGAAGTCACACGACTATAAGAAGTAATAAGACGGCTTAAAATGTTACATAAGTGAAAATCACACCAGCCTACAACAGCTTCTGACACGCCATATTACCCCGAGCCCACACTATTGTGTCGTTACGTCATCTTACACCGAGCCCCAGCGGGCCGGATTATGTGCTACATGATTCCACAAGACACCGGTGCGCCCCACAGCGGCCGGATTATGTCACATGATTCATCAAGACAATCGCGGTCCAAACGGACTTGCATTACGCATGTAAGAGCATGTATGCCATGCGGAAAGATCGGATTAAATCCTTAAGTACGATGTAAGAATACGTTGTTAAATTTTATTGAGCATGGAAATGTAACGTTAATATATGATTGATTTCGTGGAGTTGCGTGCGGCACTTTTTTACATACGATTCGTTATTGCATTTACTGTTCATACCTGGCACTGTAATCGGACTTTTCGGGCCGCGTTTCATGCCCGCAGTGACAGTACGCTCGGGTGATCCTTGCCTGTGGATTCTCGCTCGCTTTTGTTAAGCCCTTTCACCCGAGGCTTATCTGGTACGGCTTCACGTGGTAGACTTATGTACATTCATGTGGTAACACGGCCCCGTCCCGCCGCACTGAAATTCTGTGGCGCCTATTACATATCGCTGGGTCGGTCGGTAAAAGGAAAGCACGGATCGGCCAAGCAGCATGATACGATATTGTCCATAGGTAGCTTTATCGGGCTAACCTGCGGGTTTAATTTCTCAAGTATTTTATTTTGAGTTTCATGTATGTCGCTTAATGTATATCAATGCGGGTGCCTGTGTAGGGCACTACCGCGGGCCCGGTCGGGCCGTGACAAAAAGCAGTATCGTGAGCAATTAGTCCCTAAAGTGTCTACGTGATCGCGGTTCATTGTAGTCTTGATTATCGTGCGTTGTGCACCACATCTATAATCGTGAAAGCCTAGACATTTGATCGTTTCCATTCTTCTCACCGAGATCGTGCGCAGAAACAGACAATAAAGCTGATCCGCCTCCGACGTATTCTACGACACGTGAATCCCATGCCTCCACGGAAGGCCACCGTACGAAGGGCAAGGCAAAGCAGAGCTACCAAGAGTGCGCAGAGTTACTGTGAGTCAGCACGCACTACGCCCGGCGTAAGAGCGGGCCTGCTTGTGCCCACCACGCCAATATTGAGAGCGCAGCTGCCAGAGTTCAGAGGTTCCTACTAGCTCAAGTTCCGCAACCAGGCGAGTATGTAGATCACGGAGCAGATCCATTATTGACCAAGATAGTAGTTTCCGGGCAAAGACCGATGCTGGGTGAGCAGCAGCCCACCCCAGAGCTTACAACAGGATTAGGATTTTCAGATGTCATCCACCCGGAAGCTTTATGGTTCGAGGTCCACGAGGAGAGAGTCTATTCGCGCCTGGGCACCGGGACCACGCAGACCTTAGGGCTTCAGAGACAGAGTCTCTACGCTAGCCTTCATGTTACGCTGGACATCGCTACTGAACTGCCTGAATGTGCTGGTTGCTTTCAAGAGGGTGACGGATGTTTCTTCCAACTGCCTGGGGAGGAGTTTACAGAAAAAGCCTTTCATGGATCACTTGCCTCCTCGAGACGGTGAGAGCCTGCAGACGATTCTCACCTGAGGCGCAATCCAGAGACTAATGTAGTATACTGAGTTTGACTTCGCCGATACGCATACCATTACGTAAGCACATGTGAAAGTTCATCGCCATGTTATGGACTAGACCGTTATACGATCATCGCTATTCGGGAGTACTTTCACCAGAATGGATATTGCCAGATGCGCATATATGCACAGGATTGGTGATTGCGATATAGATCGACTAAAACTGGGCAGCAAGGCTACCAATAGGCTAAGACTGGGCAGGGGTTCAGGTGATTTTGAGGCGAGAGCCCTCACACAGCCAGCCCATACTCACCGCCGGCAGACAGTGCCTTCCTACTTTCTTCCGGGCGGGAGGTTGATCGTACTAATCCGGTTTCTGGCCGTAGCTCCAGGCTTTGATCTGGTGATACGCATACGTGGTTCTCAGGCACGGCCCTTTCTCCCCGGGCAAGGTTCAGCAAGACGGCCGCGATCACCACGAGGAATGTCGTCGTACATCGTGCCTGCTTTTAATTGTACGCTGTGGCCATATGTTGAGGGACGTCAGTATGAGTTGCGTGAGGAATAGAAAGCCCACCGATCAACATGGGTTCTTCGCCTTCATGGCTAGAGCGGGATGTGCATGGTAGTGGTGGGAGTCGTGGTGATTCCCGATTTTAGATCCTTTGAACCGCTATATGATCTGGGTATATCTTCGAACATTAGAACCTTGTATCGTGATAGAGTTGTGGTATGTTTAAGTGTCGTAATGATTATATTGAGACTATGTATATGCTAGAAGGAGTTGGGAGCATGAAAAGATAATCTCTTTTAGGCTTATGATGGAGCGGATATGCGTGTGCAGTGTGGGGCCATGTGTGGCATTATTAGTATATCGGGGTGAGTGAAAGGGGAACTATATACGCTAATTATAAGTGACTCGAAAGAAACGTTCGGGGCAGATATTTCTAAGGGGAAAGAATGTACACAGTATTTTTCGGGGCGTGTTTTAAGGCGTCGTAGAACTCCTGAGTGTTAAGATTTGGGGCTTTTGCCTTAAGAAAATTTATCGGAATTATGGAATTGTCGAAAACG